>JAUMGZ010018544.1:0-20083 GCA_032359645.1 Pododesmus macrochisma | reverse complement strand
TTTAGTGGTTAAAGTTCAAAAGTAGTAAATTTGTTAACTTTTCACATTAATCATGTCCTGTTCAAACCACTGGACCCATTTTAACCAAATTTGGTTAGAAACATCCTCAGAAGAAAGGGGTTCAGTTTTTTTCTGATCAGAGAAAAAATTCGACAAAATTTAAAGGAAATCTTTTTGTAATGAGGTAAAATGGCTAGAGTCAATAACAAAGTATAAACATTGGAGCATGGGAAACAAATTTTTTTTCAAGACATGTCAAAATTAGGTAACAATTTTTTGGTCAAAGTTAAACACTGTACTCAGTAGCAAATATTTTCCATTTTACTTTTTGACCTTCTTCAAAACAACCAATTAAGAAGGAAGCAACCTTCTAGGAACATGATGCAGATTTGTTCAAATGAGGTGGGTTAGCCATTTCAAAGAAAAAATAAAGACACATTTAACAAAATTACACAAATCTTCTTGTAATAAAAATAGTAGGCACAGAGCTTAATGCTTACATTTGTAGTAAGCTTGCAATTTTGTTATAAGGAAAGCCATGAGATTTTTCAAGGTATGAGGTGCTAATTGATTACAAATTTTAGAGTGAAGTTAAACAATCTGCTAATCATAAACATTGCCAACTTCTCTTGACCTTAAATTACTGAATAAATTTAACTGAATTTCACATTGAGCATGATCAAATGAAAGAATATGGACACAAGGAGGAACATTTTGGGAAAGTTAACCACAAAGCTTAGAGCTTTAGGTGAGCACATCAAGACCAATTTAGCACCTTGTTTTTTCTTCCACTTCATTATGAGATAAATATGATGTAATAAAACTAATTTTTTTCTATTAAATACAATAGACTTCTTGAACATTTAAAAAGTTAAGATATATCTTGAGAAAGTGGTGTTATTTGCTTTTGTTCAGATATTTCAAAGGCTGTTGGGTAATAATATCTTAAAGACATGTTTAGGGAACAGTAAATTTGTCAGTAATGTTTGACCAATTTGATCATAAATTAATACTACTATATTGGATGTAATGCCTCATATTGTGAAATTGGTTACTGACTGGCCTATGACAACAACAAGACTTGATCTTTGATAACAACTTCTCGTTACAATTAGCTGTTTAAATTTATATGCCTGTGTCTTTGTATTTGTTTGAGGCGACAATATAATATGGGAAAAGAAATGTGAACTTAATTTGACTTGTTTATTTATCAAACATCATCCACCAAGTATACCGTTAGAAGACTTTGGTGTATGTTTTACCATTAGAAGACTTTGGTGTATGTTTTACCATTAGAAGACTTTGGTAAATGTTTTACCGTTAGAAGACTTTGGTATATGTTTTGCCATTAGAAGACTTTGGTATATGTTTTACCATTAGAAGACTTTGGTGTATGTTTTACCGTTAGAAGACTTTGGTATATGTTTAACCGTTAGAAGACTTTGGTATATGTTTAACCGTTAGAAGACTTTGGTATATGTTTTACCGTTAGAGGACTTTGGTATATGTTTTACCGTTAGAAGACTTTGGTATATGTTTTACCGTTAGAAGACTTTGGTATGTTTTACCGCTAGAAGACTTTGGTATATGTTTTACTGTTAGAAGACTTTGGTATATGTTTTACCGTTAGAAGACTTTGGTATATGTTTTACCGTTAGAAGACTTTAGTATATGTTTTACTGTTAGAAGACTTTGGTATATGTTTACCATTAGAAGACTTTGGTATATGTTTTACCATTAGAAGACTTTGGTATATGTTTAACCGTTAGAAGACTTTGGTATATGTTTTACCATTAGAAGACTTTAATATATGTTTTACCATTAGAAGACTTTGGTATATGTTTTACCATTAGAAGACTTTGGTATATATGTTTTACCATTAGAAGACTTTGGTATATGTTTTACCATTAGAAGGCTTTGGTATATATGTTTTACCATTAGAAGACTTTGGTATATGTTTTACCGTTAGAACTTTGGTACATGTATGGGAATCATTTATTACGAACAAACTGACACATAACAAACTGAAATTATAAAAAAAAAAAATGGAAATTTAGCGAGAACCTATAAGCTATAATGCTTCACTTCCTGTTTCCAACTACCTTCAATACTTTGTATCATCAGACTTAGACTACAACTTCATTGCAAGAATTTAACATGCAAATTGGACATATCCAAACTGATGAAGTAAAGACACTATAAAATAGCAAACAAAGGAAAACAAATAGTGTGAATTTGTATGTAAAATCCTTACTCCTTATTGTGAAGGGTGTGTTGGTTTTATCTGTCTCAGTATTTTCTTTAGTGTCATGCTTTACTTATGATAGATTTGATTGAAAGTGAAATGCTCTGTGTGTAGAATATCAAAGTTGAATATATTCTTATAACAAAGACGACATATTGTTGTGTAAAATATAGTAACACTATAGACTGAATTTGAAAAAATTCTGTTGGTGAATTCCACATCTTAATGCTACAAAAACCACTGCAAATTAGAAGTACACTTGTACGTTTTGGTATCACCTCTATATACCTGCTTCAATTTGCAAGTTTGTATTTTGACCCTTATACTTAGTTCTTGTTAGAGAAGTGTTCTTTTATTGGCTATCATTAGTCACATGTCATGAATGTACCAGGCAGAATTGGTTAAATTTGCATTAATGCACAATCAGCAGTTTGGGTTTCGAGTACTTTGCACAACATTATTATTTTGTGGGTTTTGAACACATTTAAAATCAATAGAGGAAAAGCTGTACTACTGTGTTTTGGTATCGTTTTTCTAATGATAATAGAAAAACAAATTTCTTGAATAGTTGTGTTCACAAAAGGTAAATAATTTCAGAGCTTCCTGTAAAGAAACCTCGATGTCGAAATCAGTATACCCTGGCTGAGAAACAACAGATTGCTATCTTCAAAGAAGAAAACCCAAACTATAAACAAGGGCAAGTCGCTGTTTACTTTACCAAACTGTGGGGAAAATATGTTGGCAGGTCAACAGTTGGCGACATTTTGAGACAGCAATATAAGTGGTTTTAGAACTTCCTCAGATGCAGAGAATCATCAATATAAAACCTACATGTGGTGTTGACATCAGTGCACAGTTGCTACTGGAAGAAGGATTGACAGATACGTTATATACATGTGCATTGATGTTTTATAAAAACCAACATGAACATCTATGTGAGCCAGACCTGCCAGATAGCCAAGGCCACCAACTGTTGCTCAGGAGAAAATGAAAGTTTTTTTGGCAGAATGAATTTAAATTGAATAAAATGGAAGGCAAAAAAGTCAGAGGAGCAGGAGTTTGTTTATCCAATTCTCTTAGAAGGAACTATTCTAAAATATTCCTTTGGATTTCTTTTAAGGACAATAAAGTCTTTGTCAGCAAAGATGACATTACAGTTTATATAATATCATAAATTGACTGACTGAATGATAAGTAAAAAATTGTCAAATCAAATGTAATGCAGGAAATGGAAGAGAAATTTTATAAAATTGTTAGTTAAATGAATTACTATGTATGCAGACTTTTGATTTTGCTGAAGTTAGGGAAAATGCCATTTGAATCGCAGAATAATGATCAAGGAAAACGCATACAAACTTCAAATTGCAATAAATACTTGGGACACTTGTAAAGTCAACATACTGTACATGTAATTTTCTTCAAGGCAAGTGTTTGAAAGACACCATTATAAGGACTAAATTTAGAGTTTAAGCGAAGGATTATTCGAAATGAGAAATCAGGTCAAGAAATTTAGATTGTAGAAAACAATTTTAGTTGTCATGATAATTCCTGTTCGGTCACTCAATTCCATAACTCCCTTTCAGATCTGTGTCTGTCCCTGCCAACTTCTATTTAAAAAAATAGCCATCTGTTATTGCTTCCAATTACCTTCGAGACCTTTTAAATATTTTGTCATGAACCATAGGTCAAATTTTCCCAATGCTTCACATTCTGAATTGTTTCTGAAGTTGCCAAACGCTATCCTTTATGTCTACTACGGCATCTGATTGACCAAGGACTTTAGTCTGATTTTCAAGAAACTTGATATAGATGTTCCTTGCATTGTTCCCTTTCTGGTGTGTGTCTGTTGCTGTGAAGCATCATCCAAAATAGATTTCAGGTGTTCAGATTGGCTGAGGCATACTTAGTTTTCTCAAGAATTGTTGGTCAGATTTTTACAAAATCTATGTAGATGTTTCTTGCATAGTTTCTATTTTGTTTCTTGTCCGAAATTGCCAAACTCAATCAATCCACTATAGCTATATATGTACATTTTCTGATTTTCTAGTAATTATGAAAGTTGTTGCTTTTCTGTAGTGTTTCAGTGCAATCAAAGTCGCATTGTAGTAATTTATGTATTTTCATATTTTGATATTTTATATTTCATAAACACATTACTAAGATCTTATTCAACCAAGACTTTTACCCAAATATTCAGTGAGAATGATGTTGCCCCATGAACCGTTCGTAACCACTCCTGCCATCAGTGAGAAGGGGTGGTTCCCCATGAACCGTTTGTAACCACTCCTGTCAGTAGAAACTCCATTTTGCCGGGTGACTGCAAGTTATTACAACTGGATTGATAGTTTTGTCTATTTTAAATATCAGTTTGTTTTATCTGCTCCTATGCCAGCTATATTGGCTATTTTAAGTATCTTCTTTTTCGATGATCTTGCACTTCTTTTTGCATGATCCTGTTTCAGAATTGAGTGTCAAATGTAAACACAATCCAAACTGTTATTATCTGCTCTGTTGCAGCGTTGTTAAATGAGGAATATGACCCTGGTGTAGACCCCATAAAGATGAAGGATGTCAATACAACTAGGGACAAACAGTATAATTGGGAACAAGTACTCGCTCCTCCGATAGAGACTCAAAATCTTGAAGCCCTGCAGCTGGGTATGCCAGAGAAGTACAAAATGGAACACGAGTCACTTTTCAGTCTACACAATTTCTCCAAAAGTCCAGGAAACTTTGCCAAGCGTATTTGTGAATTCTTGTTTCCCGAACTTTTTGGTCGAGATTCTTTGAGACAAAGATATTCTTATAATGGTGGTGGTCCTCATGATAAGCTTCGCCTTGATTCAGAGAGAATTGTCTATCTTAAGAAATATGTTCTCTTCTTCTATCCCGAGTTGAACCGTGTTGAGGCCTGGCAGTCATTAATTGTTAACAGTATAAATGAAGGGCTAAGAAGACCAACAAACAACGAAAGAACAAAGAAGAAAAAATCGTCTTGATTTCGAAGAGAATTGTCTTTCTTAAGAAAAATGTTCTCTCCTTCTATCCCAGTTGAACCGCGTTGAGGCCTGGCAGTCGTTAATTGTCAATAGTATAAATGAAAGGCTAAGAAGACCAACAAACAATGATAGAACAAAGAAGAAAAATGTGAAGAATCTGACCCATGATTAACCCTGGTCATTAAGACCTTAAATATGTTATGTCTGAAGAACATGGATTGATGTGAAATTGTGTAGATAGTATTGAGGTTTCGGTCCATTTTTGCATTTATGATTCATTTCCTTGTGAGGTTTTCAGTTGTTAAAATGTTCATCATGTTTTAGACATTTGATATATATTTTTATACAAGCTTTTTAAATACAATGTATATCTACATTACACATGCTAGATGGATATATTTAGTAGTATTTTGTGTTAAACAGCCAGAAATCTTTGAATAAAATTGCTGGAATGTAGGTGATTTAAAATCAGGAAGTTAACAAAATACTCAAAAACTTATATGTTATGAACTGTTTCTTCATATTTTTAAAAGAATATTTTAAGCATTTTTGTTGTAATCTTTGATGGGGTAAAACATGTATGACAAGACTCAGCCTTTGAACTATCTGACTATTAAATTGATTATATTGGCTTGACAGCAGAACTCAGCCTTTGAATATTCTTAATTGGTTTAAAGTATTTTATTACTGAAATTATTAATACAAATTATTAATTTCTTTCATTTAATGCATAAAACTTGTATAAAAATTAGTTAAATCTTGTTTACAAAGTTTGAATGATTTATCAAATCATGTGTTTTCAAAGGCTGACACTGTGAATCACCATCAAACCTGGCAAATCACTCTAAAACAGACAGGGTAACCTGTTACCACAACCCATCATATAATGTGTCATTCTACTTATTAAAAGTAAACAAAAGGGTTTATCATTGTGATTCATCAGGATTGATGGTTGTTCAGGACTGTCAACATAATGCTTATTACATTCACTGCAATGACAAACCACTTGTAGTGTATATGAAATGTTTAAAACAATTATCTAGGATCATGTAACTCATATGAACAGTTATGTGAGAATGGATGACCTGTTTTTTGTCACACATTAGCAAAGATCTAACCAGAAGAGACAAAGTCTGACAGAAAGAATTTATGATAATTTATATAAAATATTGTGGTTATTGAACTGAAACTGGTTTTGTCTCTTAATTGTTAGATCTTGCAAGAATTTGCATGTATTGAAAGAGAATGAAATACCAGTGAAACAAAATTATGCTTTTTGAAAGTTTTGTTGAATGTTTGAACTTTCAAACTTTATTGTAAATTAAAAATATTAAAGAAAAAGTAAACTGGATTTCCTTCTTATTTAAACATGGTATTTGTTTCTCTTGAGATAATGAAAATAAGTTTAAATTAAAAAAAAACTTTTTTACCTTGGAAATGCATTATCTTACATTGATGACAAGTGAGACAAATGCATGTTCAAGGTAATTTCTAAATGGAAAATGTTTGAAAGTTTATGGCTGAGAAGTTTGTTTTAAATTTGATCTGCAAAAATTGATGAGTTTAAGACAGGTTCCTCAGTTTTTATGTCAAAACAAAATCCCACCAACACATAAAAACAGTACACAAAGCAGTCAGTATAGCATTGTGGAAGACTACTTAACAATAAAGATTCAATATTCTCATTGAGAAAACGGTCTCAATATTAACCAAGCCAAATAATTTGATTTGAAAAGATGTTAAAGACATTTTTGAATGATGATTTGACATGGTAATTAGTAAACTAGTAGTTATGTAGTTTTAAAGCAACCTACACTGACTGCTCACTTCTATACTATGCTGACGTTGCTGCTGCTGCTGCTTAACTGGAGGCTGATATTGTGTGCTCACTTCTAATGCCTAGATCTCTGTCAGACTTGGTGAATATTGGTTCAAAAACTGGCAGCACTTCAAATTTCAAAATTTGTCAAAACTTGAAAACTATAAAATAATATCTTTTAAACTCATTTGGAATGCATAAATTAGATAATGCGTACTGACGAGAGAAGAATAATTGGAAGTGAGAACATTCCCAAGGTAAGTGAAAACAAGAACATGCTACTCTCAGCACACAGAACACATACACAAAGGGAGGTAATTATGTACATTTCCCATGTGAGGTTGATTTTACGTCTTTGTGACAGAGCGTTTGATGTTGCTGGTGCTTATACATTATCAAATAATAATTAGTTGTGGTGCGAAAAGGATCTATTTGTGTATGCAATACATTACAGATAACATACACATGAAGTGTCTTTTTGACAACCATCACTGAAACTGACAGTGTAACACAATCAAAACAGTCCCCATTCATGAGTCATTCTCTGCTGTGCTTACTGTGAGCAAAATGAATTGGACAAACATAAACTAGTAGCTGTATTTATTTAATATGAGGTACTATACTTGATACCATGGTTATTTGTTGTTTAGACGGTCAGTTTGCTGACCAATGTTGTTCATGAAAACATGAACTAAAATGATGCAAAGGGAATAAACAGACTTGTTTGTGTGTTTGTCACCACAAGGAGAATTTTGAACAGATTCACTCTACATAACAATAAAGATTGTGAAGCAAGTAAAACCTAATTGTAGTAAAAGTATAGAAATCAAATGATTTAAACATCATGGTTATATATGACATTGCTTATGGTGAATATAGTTTCATTTCATTAACTGCTGTATTTTTTTTCTTGATGTTTGAGAATTGAAACACTTGATTGCAAAATGAATTACTACTGTGAATTTGAAATCATGTAATTTTGAATTTAGAAACTTGTATTTAGTTGGCCATTTGGTATGGAATCCTTAAAATGATTTTGACCCTATTTTCTTGCAGTTGGTAACGAAAGGAACATGGGTATGTTTCAAGACAGCCATCCATATTCCAAAAATGGGAAAGTTGTTGAACAGGTTGACTTTTTTGCAAAAAAGGAGCTTTTTTCTTGTGAATATTGTGATCAGAGTTTTGGCAGTACAGATGATCTAAATGCTCATATAAAAGTAGAACATGCATTTTTATGCAGCGTGTGTTATCTGATGTTCCCTCATGTCAAAGAGCTTACTAAACATCTACGTGAAGTTCACGACATATCCTCACCGTCAGCCAGGGAGTTATTTAGATGTGCCGATTGTAACGTATCTTTTTCTTGTAAAACATCACTGAAAGACCACATGGCCTCCAAACATGGGCCACGCAACACATTTAAATGTCCTTGTGGTCGGAGTTATGATTGGAAGCGTTCCTTTAATCGTCATCGGCAGCAATGTGCTTATTGGTTATCAAAGTCTCAATTTGGATGGACAACTATATAATTTAGTGTTCTGATATAGTATGATCAGTAATGGGAACCACACATAATTATATGATGGATACAAAAACTTGACGACCTTTTTGTTTTCTTTGTGTAGGTCAGACTATGGTTACTAATGCATCTGAGGAATGTATACCTGGGGTTGCTATGCAACCGTATGAGACAGAGGCGGGATCATCTGTTATGTTTAAAGATCTTGGTGTTGAATCCAGCTATTTTAGAAAGGCAACTCATCTTAGAAATAGCTCCGGTGGCAATAGTCATAAACTCACTTGTGGTATTTGTTATATGGATTGTTTCTCATCAGTTGAAGAACTTGAGAGTCATTTACTTGTTCACAATAAGGAGTCCAAGTTCTTTTGCACATCATGTGGAAAAGCATTCAAATCACAACTTGGTTATAGAAATCACATTAAACTGTACCATACAAATGAAAAGGCGTGTTTACGATGTAAAATATGTGGGAAGGCTTCACCAACAGTTGCAATGCTAAATCGTCATTACCTAATCCATTCAGACTTGAAACCATTTAAATGTAGCCTCTGTGGCAAAGCATACAAGTACAAGTATGCACTAAAAGAACATATATGTAAAACAAATGTATAACCAGTTCATATACAGTGGAAGAGGCACGAACTGTCAACATATGTTTTCTATGTAAATCTTGTGCTTAGTTGAGTTTTCAAAGTGAACAGATCTAGAAATTAGTAGTTTTTGTGGTACTATAGCTGTTCCTGGGTGGAAGGAGGAACTATTGTGTTAATTTAAAGGTCAAATTTATGATGTTGAATATTTGGCTGTACATAAGAAAAAGAAGCGCTTCTTGAACAATCTTTTTGTTTTCTTTGTGTAGGTCAAACAGAGGTCACAAGTGCAACTGTTCAAGAGAATAAAACAGGAGTTGTTTCTATGCACCAATATCAAAGTGTTGGATCTGACACCCAGCAAAGTCAGTTTCTTGGGGCACTCCATAGAGATGGCAATGATCTCCATGGGAATGTGTTCAAACTTCGTTGTGATATTTGTTGCCTAGAAAACTTTACGTCAACAGATGATCTGAAAGATCACTTACTATTTCATAATAGAAACTTCAAGTTCTTTTGTCTTCCTTGTGGAAAGGCATTTAAGTCTCAACTAGGATACATTAATCATAGAAAAGTAAATCATTTTACTCAGACAGAATGCTTTCGATGTGAACTTTGTGGGAAGGTAGCCCCTACAATGACATTATTAACTCGCCATTATAGAGCTCATTCCGACTGCCGACCCTATGAATGCAGTCTTTGTGGTAAATCTTACAAACACAAACATGCACTAAAAGACCATACATGCATTCTCAAGTGATTAAACAGTTGTAGTTAGGATTATATATATATATGTGAAAATCTTAACTCCCTCCCCAAATGTATGCATGTTAAATGAGTTAAAACCAAGTTAACAGTATTGTTTCCTGTAAAATCTAATGATGTATATAGTTTGGTTTTGGTTTATTCATTTGTTTTCTTATTGGTGGACATTTGACACAGCCATTTTATATTTGTATTCAGTTAAAAGTTATTTTGATGTTTCCTAAGCGGTAAAATCGGTTGAAGTGAATTGAAGTTACACAAAATACAAGACGGAAAGTGTGTATTGATCGATGTTTATGTAGTTATTTAAAATTCCATGTTCTAACTTAATATTTTGTTTCTTATTTTATATATACAAAACAGTTATCCTGAAAAATATTTATTCTTGAATTACATCATTATTACGAGAAAAAGAAATTCTCTTGATCAAGGAGTGCTCTTTATCCGACTTAGTTTGCATGATGTATGGTATATGCATATCATGTTACATTCCTTTACTATGTTTGTAAATTCTTGTTCAATAAAATTGTTAAAGATGAATCAAGTGTTACTTGCTTTGATGACGTTACCAAGTTAACAAAAGTAGTATTGTACATGTTCCTTTCATATGGAGTTATATTTGTGTTCTCTGGGGAGTGAGTCTGTGTGGATTACTTTTATGTATATGCTTGGTTGAATAAATCTGCAAGTATGATAAGAAATTGTAGTTTTGGAAGGAACATTTTGTTCAGATGTTTTTCATATCTAATGGATTGGATTGTTTCATCTTGATTGTTAGCCAGTTTTTGACATCTCACTGTGTTTAAGGGTTTGATGCTTTGTTGACCTGGGAAGCTTTGCTGGGTTGAGAATATGTTCCTGGTAGAGCTGCCAAAGACAGAAAGGTTGAAGGAAAAAGGCCAGGCAAAGGTTTACAATCCTTTATAGTGAATATTAAGTTGGTAGTTCTGTTTACAGGGATTGTTAACGCCTTGCATGATAAAGAAAAGTAGAGTTACATCATTTCATGGGCTCATCAACCTTCCTGCATTGTCTATATTTCTTTTCTCTTATTTCTGTTATATCTTCTCTTCTTGTCTTATCACTAGGTGTGTATCCTTTGGTTCTTTGTTGCTATATAGCTGAAAGATTGTTGAAGTGACTTGAAATCATAACCAAACAAACAATGAAAATATATTTTTGATGTTCCTAGGCATTGTTATGCCTTGCCCATGAATGTGGTCAGGGGTGTTGTGTTTGACTTTTACATCTGTCTGTTTGTGTCCTTCCCAAGATTAAAGTTGTTCAGTCCATGAATGACTTAACGAATATGAAGTGCAGTGTTACCAACTTGCACAAGTTATTTGTTATAACACATGAAATCTGTCTTTGGATTACACTGACTGACTGTAGAAGGATAAGGTTGCTGAAAACTTGGTTTAAGATATTATCATATAGATATGAGCCAGTTGGTTAAAAATGTCAAACATAAATTTCTTCACATATTCTACATGGAATTTCACCAAACTTGCAACAGATGTTTTGGATTACATAAGGTTGCTGCCTTAGTATTGCAGATGCTTAATGTATAACATCAAGGTCACAGAGCACTTTATTTTGCTGCCTTAGTATTGCAGATGCTTAATGTATAACATCAAGGTCACAGAGCACTTTATTTAAGTTTTCTAAGTTTTATGAAAGTTGAATATCTCCACTTTGGTTTGGAAGAGTATCATTAAAGTTACTTCAATCATTTATCTTCACTTTCGAGCAGTAGTTGATGATGAAAGATTAAGGTCATTTATTGAATTTTTAATTGTACTACTCATGGGGTATATGTGTCACATTTTCGTAGTTCAAGTTTGGTCTTGAACCTTGTTTCAAAATACATATTCTGTATTAAATTGTGATACAAAGTAAACATTCAGCATATCTAGAACATTGCATGCTTGGCATATAAGGACATGAAATTTAGCAGCCTTTCTTGTTTTGTGTAGGTCAAGGTCATCATGAAAGAATGGCTGAAGGTAACCATGGTACCCATGTGTCTTCAGCTGAACAACAGTATCAGTATGTCTCTGGAAATGGTCAGAGTAATGACCGGCAATGGGGTGCTCCAAAGATGCTTATTGGTGACAAGATGATAAACAGTGGTTCAACAGGGCCGAATGTTTTCTGCCAAATTTGTCATAGATATTTTAAGGACAAAGAAACATTAAAAGATCACTTTCTCAATGATCATGGGGACCAGTACAGTCATTTCTGTTTTGAATGTGGGAAAGCTTTCAAGTCTTACCCTGGTTTCTATAACCATAAAAAATTGCATCATAATTCTGATTCACATTGTCCAGTGTGCAATATCTGTGGTAAGACCTTTCCCTTTGAGAGTTCTTTGAAGCTCCATTACCGTAGACACTCTGATGAGCGTCCTTTTGTGTGTACAGTGTGTGGCAAGTCTTACAAGCATAAACAGAGTCTACAAGAACACAGTTGTATCGTCAACCCAGATTGAATTAATGACTTGTACAGGGAATAGTAAAACATAACCTACACAGTGAATCCAAATTTCTTCATCTCCAAATTTAACCCTATGACCTTGACCTATTTGAAATTTACAGTGTTGACCTTTGTTATATGCCATGTTCTGTACTGAAGTGAATATTAAAGTGTGAATCTTGAATGATAAACATTTGCATAATAGAGAATTGTTGTAACCTATCACAGACACCATATTTCATTATTCCTATTCAGTGTATTTTTTTTTTTTTATATATATTAAAACAGGGCAACAAAATAATGTGTTTGATGAAAATCAAAAACAAACTCTTAATGCTTGCATGTATGTTGTGTAGTCATTATTCAAAACTAAGCTCAGCTGTAATCTGTTCAATGTGGTATTTTATTACTGGTTTTGTTACTATATAGATTTTTGTACAGAAAAATAAAAAAACACCAAACTGAGAGTTGACTTTTTATTTTGTACAGAGGAGTACCCAGGATATCAGATTACTACTATGAGTACGGACATGAAGGGAGCCTTCTGGTCGAGCTTCAGATGTAAATACTGCTTTGTTGTGTTCAGCAGCCGAGACGAGCGCTCACTGCACACGTGTTTGGCCAAGAAACTACGGTCAAACTTTGAGTGTTATGTTTGTCATAAGCTATGTGACTGTGACAGCGAACTTACAAAGCACCTGCGTAGGCACTCGGATGACAGGCCATTTATGTGTTCCATATGTGGCCGTGCCTACAAACACAAGCGGAACTTGGTAGTCCACATGAAGACCTGTGAAAGGCAGCAGTACACAATACAGAATGAAACAATTTAATCTTGAGCACTGATATCAGACTACGTTCTTGTATATACATGTATATGGTGATGGACGTCCTCACTGTGACTGCTAGTACCTTACAGATATTTTACCTCAAGTTTTATGATGTTATTCATGTTCTTGGCATATCAGATCTGGGTGATTCTATAAATGTAGTTTATTCTTTGAAGTTGGCTTGAACAAGTTATTGCGATCTGGTTTGAACTCCATACAAAGATATTGGAAATGTTTGATATTGTACAGTACTATTTGATGAGATTTACAGTAAATGAATTCTTATTTAGTAGGTTTTATATTGTACAGTTCTTGTCACTACTTGATGAGATTTGCAGTAAATGAATTCTTAATTAGAAGTTTATTATTGTAACATGCTTTTGTGTAAAAGAAACAGAATGCTTAGATTGTAGATGTACTGTATCTCTTAAAAATTGCATGGGATTTTATTTTAATTAGATTTCTTTGAATGATTTTTATCGTTATTTAAAATTTTAATCAATTGTAATGCTTTGCATGAGTTGTATCTATCATATGATATTTGAAAAATAAAGAAATGAACAACCAGTCAATTTTGGAGTAAAATTCTCCTTTTTATTTTGCACAGGACAAATTGATGAACACTATGTACCAATAGAAACAGCCTCTAGTTCTTCCAGTCATGGGATTAGTGTCAAAGTTACAAATTATCCAGGTGTACAAAAATCGGTTGGTGGAGTTTATCGATGTGGTCTATGTATGAGTGATTTTGAGTCAATGGATGATGCTATTAGACATAGTTGTCCGACAAGCACTGCATCTAGTGCAGGAAATCGTAGATTTGTCTGTAAAATATGTGGAAAATCCTTTATATATAAAAGTTTCTTGATATCACATTTACGTTCTCATTCTAATGAGAGGCCATTCATGTGTACAAGTTGTGGTCGTTCTTATAAATATAAAAACAAATTGAAGGACCACAAATGCTGTCCAAGCGTGGATCTTGTGCCTCCCTATGACCAACAGTAGCATGCCATCAAGCGTGGATCTTGTGTCTCCCTATGACCAACAGTAGCATGCCATCAAGCATGGATCTTGTGCCTCCCTATGACCAACAGTAGCATGCCATCAAGCGTGGATCTTGTGTCTCCTTATGACCAACAGTAGCAGACCACTGCCATAGTCTGTGCCATGTGCCTTTGTGAGTGAGAGATCACACAAAGTATTAGAACCTGCTCAAACAGGAAGTAATTTTGAATCCTATTTACTGGAAGCTAGCTGACACTATATTTTGAAAATTATCCTTGAAAAAATTTTCAACAAAAACAAACCAGTCAATTTTGTAGTGTTTAGCTTAATGCAATGGCATTGCATGGATCCTTGAAAGCCTTTCTTCTTTAAGCTTATCGTTTGTTGACAGAAGAAACTTTAAAACAAAGTGAATCTGGATTTAAAAGAGTTAAGTTAAGTCTAATTAATTGTAAAATGACTGAAAATGGATTTCTTTGCCATTCTTAGAATAAAACAGCAAACTCTGGTGCTAATGGAAGTTGTTCTTATTTATTTTGTGTCCAATAAAATTGTTACTTTCATACTACGTGTGATATACTTGTGTTAACAGTTCCATTGATATACAACAGTGTAAGTGTACGAGAGAAGTTTGTATGCTGTACCAAGTCTTTCTAGGTATCACTGAACTTGATGCTTCACTTTAAATAAGATAACATACTTTGTACATGTTTTTATCAGGACATTTTGGCACTAAATAGTATATTATAGTTACATATGATACTCACCTATTTATGTGTTTGTATTGGCATCATCTTTGATCATGTTGTCACAGTTGATACTAGTTACTAGCATTACAAATCGATACTGATCCTATATTTCTTCTTTTGTTGAGATCTGTTTGTGTCAGGACTTATATTTTGATACTTGTTGTAAGACACCCTCCTAGTGTTGAGATATATAGCTTGAAGGTCACCTTGAAGTTCAAATCTTGGTTCTGTTGTTTGTATTTGTTGTAAGATATTTTGACCTTGACCTTGTTTGTTGGTTTGTAAAATGACTGTTATGAGCTCTAAGCTCTATGAAAATGATTTTTCCCAAACTTTAGTCAGTTTTTGGTTTCCAAAATACTTTCAATATAAAGATATTTCATATGTTGACATTGACAGAATGTTTCTGCATCACATATTTAAAGGTTCTCACTCTCATAACCATAACGGTAAGTGTGTCATCTGGCTTACTTGGACTCGGATATATAACATCCGGCACGGACACTCCGAGGTAGAGTGTTCCCTTCATACTGGTAGACTGGTGGTATAATCCCAGGTGGGGGTTCACATCCAGGCCTTGATAAAATTAAAGACATTAAAGTTAGGCAATATTCTCGCTTCCTGCTAAGCGTTCAGCAATTCTTGATAGAAGAAGAACTGGTTGGCTTGGTGTCAGGACAATATGACCGAGTGAAGTATTGTGTCAGTGTGTTTTGTGGCATGATATTTCAGCGAGACAGAACTATAAAGTTGCCATATGTGTACACTGTTACAAGCAGACACTGTCTACAACTGACCTATAAATGAGTTGAAGGGACTTTAGTGCCCAATAAAGCAAAGGAACAAACAAACATAAGATATATAACAAAATGCATGTGTCTTCTGAAACCTTCAAGCGCATTTCTTGCATCCGTTTCAACTTTCTTTGAAACTCCTGATAGTACTTAAAAAAATCTGTAAATGCAACATTGATGTGTCATTGAGTCCTCTTGTGGACCATGCATGACAGCTGAATAAGGATAAGTTCAGTATTGGGTATACATATTTATACCTGAAACTGAAATACCTTATTGTATAAAGTGTGAAGTAAACTTATGTGTGGTAGCTTCAAACTGGAAAAGATTTTGCAAGTGTTTGTTTCATAATTTAACAACCTTCTTTTGTATACAAAATGTATATGAAAAAGTACTGTGCTTGTAAACAATTTCTGACTCCATTATTTCTGTTTTGTGCAGGAGTGGAGATGATGCCATCTGTACGTTCACATAAAGTAGACCAGTCATTTTGGAGACACCAATGCCGCCAGGGGTGTGGTCAATTATTTGAAAATATTGTAAATGCTACAAACCATAAATGTACTCCAATAAAAGATGTAAGGTTCCGCTGCACCGTCTGTTACAAACCCTTTCAGTACGTCAGTTTACTTAAGAATCACATGAGGAGACATTCTGATGATCGACCTTTTGTGTGTTCAATGTGTGGAAAAGCCTACAAATGTAAAGGAGAACTCACTAAGCACAACTGTAAACTGACAATGAATGTGTAACATTTATAGCATACAAGTCTCAGATGATCTTGTATAAATCCATAGTTTTCACCAGTGCTGTTATTTGTAGTTCAGTTGATAGACATATTATGAATTGCCATATTTGAAAACGGTGTTTTTTAGTCCATCTGGACTGAAGGTCCAAGGTGGACTTTTCTCATACAAATCCTGTCCGTCGTCGTTAACTTTTTGTCTTTTTGTCTTAACTTTAATGAATTCATATGAAGTTTATATATCAGAGTGAATTGTGTTGTATCTTGTACAAAAATAAGTATACAGTTAAAAGCAGGACATTTTTCATAGACTTGATATATCTCTTCAATATCACTTCATTCCTATGTGCTGGGAACGGAGGTCGCTGGATTAACAAGGTTTCACTGTATATACAAAGTACATGCTGTATTAATTAAATAGACAGACAAATGTGATGGAGTCCTATCTTTTTTAGACAAGTGTTTACATCTGTGTAACACTGTCTTGCTAAAGTGCTCTAACTTCATCTTTATCTGAATCCTAGTTTTAAGCAATATGTATATAAGAAATTCAAGAAGGCATTAGTCTGAAGTTAAATTTTAAAAAGATGTTATATTTACGATGTGATGAAAGTATTAACTTGTTCATTATTGGCAAGTTTGTATTGCTGGTCTGTCTTTGACCCACTTATAGAGAGACAGACATTGTGCATAGTCTGAGATCCTTATAAAGCCTCTCATCTGATAAGTACTTATATATAATTTGACACTTATTTGAAGATGATCTTACCACAATCCTTCCTTTGTTTTGTCAGGATGCATGGATGACCAAAAGCAAAATGTCCAGTTAATTGCATCAACAGGAGACTATAGTAATCTTAGCAAGGAAATATTGATGACAATGTCTTCACTACAGACATCCGTACAGATAGAGATTGATCGGGCTGTGGATACAACAGATACTAACTTACAAGGTGTTTCCAGTGAAATAGATGACGAAGATCAATGGTGTGATGTGGAAGATGATACCAGAATAGAAAATGGGGATATAAAAACTGAATTACCAGTTCAAATTGAGCCAAAAGTAGAACACACATTACAATTTCAAAGCCTTGCATCATCAGTTAAACAGAGGGGTGGCTTGTGGGCCTTTAAATGTAGTTACTGTGGTCATGTTGAACTAAATGAAGCAGAGGCAATGAAGCACCAATGTCCTGGGATTTTACAGAATTTAAACGCAGTTAGCAGCTTGCCACACAATGATGAAACTAACCCAACTGAAACAGGACATGTCAGGACTGAGAAAAATGCAAATACAAGGGAAAGCAGTGTGAAATGTTCAAAAGAATCATATGTTTGTAACATGTGTCAGCGTTCATTTATAAATAAGTCACGATTAAAAAACCACAAGAGGTATAAGTGTAGATCAAAATTGGCACCATTGATGCCATATTGTTGTATAAAATGTCTACGCTCTTTTAGGTATAAATCACAAATAAAGCTGCACAAGTGCAGGGGAAAGAAGCCCAATGAAGTATTGGAAGCGGAAAAAGTGCAGCCATTTAGTTGTCAAACATGTCACCTTACATTCAAGACCAAGACAAAGTTAAAGCATCACAAGTTACAAAGGTGTCTAAGGATTAAAAAGAAAAACCAACAGAAAGAGATCGTTCAGCCTCAGCAAAGTAAAGAGTGCAGTTCTTATGAAGTATTGGAAGCAGAAAATGTGCAGTCTTTTAGCTGTCAAACATGTCACCTTACATTCAAGACCAAGACAAAGTTAAAGCATCACGAGTTGCAAAAGTGTCAAAAGAATAAAAAGAAAAACAAACATGAAGAAATCGTTCAGCCTCAGCAAAGTAAAGAGTGTAGTTCTTCAACAGTAGCAGAGTCTTCATGCCAGACTGAAACTGATATGCCCATAACTGCACAACCCATGAAAAAAACTGATGGGAAAGTTTGTCCTCTATGTGACAGAGAATTTTCTAATGTTAATAATCTTCGCTTTCACATGTTATCGCACAGTAATGCAAGACCATTTAGTTGTAAGGGTTGTCTAAGATTGTTTAAAACTAAATACTCTTTAGACCATCATACCCTGTATTGTAGAAAAATGGCTAAGGTCAGCTCATCTAAAACACACCCCTTAAAGGTAAAGTCAAAATCACCAACCATAACAGAAGTATATGTCAAACCCAAAACAAAAATCAGTTCAGTGAAAAAAGTGAAACTTAATCCTTTTTGGGAAAAATAGTTCATGATATGTGGCAGAAAATGTCAATTAAAGCACTCAAGGTCCATATTGGATCTCATTCCCAACCTAAAGCAGTTCCTTGTGAATACGGTAAATGTAAAAAGGTATTCGAAATGAAAGTACATTTAAACAACATTTGTGCAACCAGCAACGAAGAAAAAATAATTTAAAGCACAGAATTAAACAAATTTTCTTTAGGCATTGAATTGTTATTTTGTTGTTGCAATTTTTAGTCTGTACAGATTTTTACAGCTTTTATTTCAAAATAAAGATTCATTTTACAAACATATGGAAAGCATCAACTTTTTGCAGTTGGACATATTTGAAAATTGTCTATTGTAAATGATCAAGTTTTTCCTAAGTATTCTTTACTGCAGTATTTGTTTTTATTATTTTTAACGAGTTATAGCATTACTGTGTTGTTAGTATTCTTATATCATTGTATATACTCTTGAACACACATGAAACTGTTGACTCTATGGAATCATAAATACAAGGTCAGGGTACTTTGGACTTCAGGAAACAGGTGTCACAGCCTTTTGGTGTGCATTTTATTGTGCAGTGTAAATATATGTATAAAATGTTAGCTTAACATATTTAATGTACAGAACCAACAAATGGATTTTTGTATAGAATGTGGAGAGGAGCACATGGATCTTTAGAATGTTCTGGACTATCAGAAAACTTGGAATTCATTTATACATGTACTTGTAAATTGTACCATGGAAATACTGATGAATCTGTGAGACTTTATCAGAAACTGTTGCTAAATCTGAGACATTAAGAACTGTGAATTATTATGGCGCAGATTTCACTAAATTTGTGAGACAACAAGAGCTGTATGCTATGGTGCAGGTTTTACTGAATTGGTGAGACATTTTAAAAAGAACTGTTTTGCTATGAGCAGATTTCACTGAATTTGTGAGACATTAAGATCTGTGAACTATGATGGTGCAGATTTCACTAAATTTGTGAAACATCCAGAACAATTTTTAATGGCGAGTTTTTACTTAATTTGTGAGACACAAAGAACTGCTATATTATGGTGTAGATTTTTCTGAATTTGTGAAACTTTCAGAACAATTTTTATTGTTGAGTTTTTACTGAATTTGTGAGACACAAAGAACTGTAATATTATGGTGCAGATTGTACTGGATTTGTGAAACATTCAGAACAAATTTTATTGTTGAGATTTTACTGAATTTGTGAGCCAATTATGGTGCTTATTGTGTTGTTAACTGTGTTCATTTGTATGCTGTACAGTGTATGGTTTGTATATATGTTATTGTTAGTCAAGTTTTGTGTA
>JAUMGZ010018433.1:0-20084 GCA_032359645.1 Pododesmus macrochisma | reverse complement strand
GCGCAGTCAAAACAGGAATTTTAAAACGTATTCCTCTGGACACGTGTTTCGGACAAACTAGTCCTCATCAGCAAAGGATACACAAATGCAAATAAAAGGAAGCGGTGTGGGGGCACTCAATTACTGATAATTTAGCTAAAATGGAGACACCTTATAACAAGTAAAATCTACAAATAATTTTTTAAGTGTCCGTAAAGTAGTAAGTATTTTATGCTTCACATGTGCCACGTGCCATGGTGTTTTTCCGATTCAATTAATATTTGAAAACTTTTTTCTATATATGATTTAAAAATACGCTACTGCGAGGATTCTTCATTAATATCATGATGAAAGACCAAAGGCGAAAGTTCAAGTTAAAGAAAACGAAAAGATGACGCAACTGTAGAAAAAAAAACAATCCAATAGGGAAAGTAGAGAAGGACAATGAGCACATGTAACGGTGTTAACATATCGTATTCAGGGACGACATTGTATCATTATTATTTAAAATTAAACAAATGAACTTTAACCATGAAATTTCAATTTAATTATAAAGGGGTGGAATATTGACGAGATCAGTATTATGTTATAAGATAAGTATCCGTTTGTGTCATGTAATAGTAAATGGAAAGGCGCAGCAACATTTTCTATTTTGCAGTATTAAGTTTAAAATAATATGTTGATCCTTTGAAAAAACAAAGAATCCAAATTTCATAAACTAGAGGGTGCAATTGCAACTGATGAAATACAAGCGCTCTCCTTTTTCTAGTTCGCTAGGCGTATCTGTCGACGTTGTTTTATGGCGTCTTTCTTCGCAATATAACGCTTTATATTTAAAGGCTAAAGCGAAGTTAAAACCTGTTTAAATAAACAAACCTTTCCAACTTTTGTCCCCTTCGATCTGTTCAATGTGATCACTTTCGGTTGACTTCACGTTTTTTTTCTATCGGTTTTGCCGTATTTTTATTTTTTTAATTTTTATTTTCCCAGCATCATGCATGTAACAGGGTTGGGGAGCTCTGGCTTTACATATTAAAAATACATATATTCATATAAATAACTTTTTCTCACACTTTCATTAATTCTTCCAAGCATGTTAACATTTAATACATAAACACACTTATCCGTGCACACATCCAACAGCTGAGGTTCTTGAGAGAGAGAGAGAGAGAGAGAGAGAGAGAGAGAGAGAGAGAGAGAGATGGGTGGCTGGGTGATTGGTCGTGAGAGAGTTAATGGGGAATTATGTTAAGGCTATATCGGTTAATATCAAACATTTTATTAAAACAATTTACGGAATCAAAACGAAGTCTTGCTTCCTGCTGCTTATTTTATGAAATCGTTCAACTCGGTCGTAACAAAGGATTATTTTTGCATCAGAAGATAATGCGTTCAACGACTTAGAATTATGCTCATCCCAGAAAATATGATAACGGCGGATATTGCAGGAAGATCTTGTCTCAATAAGGATTTCATTTCCGTCTCGGCTGATCTAAATTCAAATGAATACTTTAACGCGAAAAGACATATTGAAATTTGAAAATTGATTAAATATAAAGAAATTGATCATCACGCGAAAACATCTTAGTCATGTTTTTTTCAAATGCTTCACTTACGTAAAAAATATAAAGTAACTACAAAGGCCAGATGCAAATACAAAACTAGATGCCAATTGCATGTGCAATTGAACGGCTTCCCAGCGTAATTCAGTAATTTAGGTTAAAGATGAGGTTTTTATGTTAACCCAGTAAGAATTTACAGATAAAATGCATTTTAACCCATTTGACCTAGGCCTTTGGCCCCAATACCAAGGTCCGCCATTGAAAGAACTTTCTAAGATCTAACATCGGTAATAATATTAAGACTCTAGATTAATCCAATAAGAAGTTATATACAAAAATGTTTTTGACCTCTTCGACCTTGACCTTTGACTCTAAGTTAATCCATTAAAAAGTTATAGGGGAAAATATGTTTGACCTTGGCCTTTGACCTCTATGTAAAGGTCAATCAAAGATCTTCCTAAGACCTTACATCGGTATAATATGAAGACTCTAGATTAATCCAGAAAGAAGGTATATGAAAAATATGTTTTTGACCTTGACCTTTGACCTTGGTCTTTGACCTCAAGGTCAAGGTCAAAGATAGGTATTTCTAAGATCTAACTTCAGTATTAATATAAAGACTCTTAGTTATTCCAGTAAACAGTTATAGGGGAAAATATGATTAACCTTGACCTTTGACTTCAATACCAAGGTAATTTAAAGATCTTCCTAAGACCTTACATCGGTATAAATTTGAAGACTCTAGGTTAATCTAGTAAGTAAGAAGTTATATGGAAAATATGTTGTTTTGACCTTGACCTTTGACCTCAATGTAAAGGTCTAAGAAAGGAATTTCTAAAATCTAACTTCAGTATTAATATAAAGACTCTTAATTTTTCGAGTAATAATCTATAGGGGAAATATTTTGACCTTGACCTTTGACCTCAAAGTCAAGGTCAATGAAAAATCTTCCTTAGGTCTAACATCGGTATAATATGAAGTCTTTAGAATTATCCAGTAAGAAGTTATATGAAAAATGTGTTTTGACCTCCTTGACCTTGACATTTGACCTGAATTTCAAGGTCAATGAAAGGTCTTCCCATGGTCTTCCCTTAGTATTCTTATGAAGTTCCCATGTCACCTCAGTGAAGAGATATAGAGAAAATGAATGCTTGACCTTCAATTTTGACCTTGACCTTTGACCTTTTGACCTATTTCTTCATCAAAAATATTCCTCCTTGTAAGGAATGATAAGTGTCCAAATTTGAAGTTCCTACGTCAAATTGTAAGGAAAATATATGTTAAATACTTTTTGATATTTTAAATGCACGCGTGACCTTGACCTTTGACCTCTGGACCCCCTCAAACTATAGGCGTGTTCCCTTCCCCAAGTACTATCACTGGTCCAAATATGAAGTCCCTAGATGGTATGGTTCAAAAATAAAAAGTTGGCGGAAACTAGAAAAATGATAATAATAACCAACACAAAAACAAGACGTCTTCCCCTGACTGGGAAGACGTAATAAATGATATAGTGGAACTACTTTCAGCATTGTGGAGGTTTAAGGTCACCACCGATGTGTTTTCACTGACTCGTTGTTATAATAAGAATGAACACTGCTGATGAAGAAAGAATGGTATCTTAGTCAGTGACACTTATATATAAAAGACATAGAATGACATCCTAATCAAAGTATCTCATAGACAAGAGGAAACGAATGGCCCTAGTCAGAGTATATCACAGACAAAGGAATAAGAATGACATCTAGTTAGAATATCTCAAAGACAAGGGAGATAGAATGACCCTTGTCAGAGTATATCACAGACAAGAGGAAACGAATGGCCCTAGTCAGAGTATATCACAGACAAAGGAATAAGAATGGCATCTAGTTAGAATATCTCATAGAAAAGGGGAAACGAATTACCCTAGTCAGATTATCTTATAGACATGCACAAACAAATGGCATTCTATATATAGGTACTCAAAGAAATGAACAAAGTATGACATTCTAGTCAGAAAAACTCAAAGACAGGCACAAAGAATGGTATTCTATTCAGAGGAACTCAAAGACATACACACAGAAAAACATTCTAGTAAGAGGAACCCAAAGACAGGCACAAAGAATGGCATTTTAGTCAGAGGAACCCAAAGACATGCACAAAGAATGACATTGAGACACTGAAGAAACAAATGATTTCCTAGCCAGAGGAACTTAGAGACAAGGCGAAAAATGGCATACTAGTCGGAGGAACTTAGAAACAAGGAAAAAGAATGACATTTTATTAAAAGAAAATTAGAGACAAGGCAAGAAGAATTGAATTCTTGTCAGAGAAACTCGGACACAAGGCAAATGCTAACAAATGACGGACAATTAATACGCGGAAAGACTTGGAACGTTCATTCGATAAAGTAAGATGGTGTTGGTAAACAAGGAAACGGTCTCCCAACCTTCCCAATTAAACCTCGGGCGACAAATATTTAAGATTTACCATTTATTTCTCCAAATGCACACTATACAAGATCGGTGGTAACGTTAAGAAATAAATAGTTATAGAGAGTGATCGACAGCTATGGCATACTTGATTCAGACACAGTCTTGTGTAATAAGATACCTTATTAGAAAATAATGATAAAGCCTACTTTAGCATTGAATTTTAATTTTTGTACTTTGGTGTAATGAAATGTCAGTAGTTCTCCGTGTGGCACTCGGGGGATATATTACAATTCTCATTAAAGATGGCACTTTCGTTTACGCTTTATGCATTATTCTGTTATTATGCAATACTGTAGACGTAGACTCAACTACAATATAGCATTAAACTTTTATCTGTTGAAATTTGAATATTTTGTCAATTATAAAAACTGTATTGACCTTTGGTGTCTTTTATTAACTTTGATGACTGGTTTTAGAAACCTGGGGCTCTTACGCTAGTGTGTTTCACATTTAAATACCACATTCATAATTGATTAACGTTTGCATGAAGGCTTCCTGCCCACTACGAAATTACAAATAAATATCGCATCAGGGATGACGCAATAATACATAACTGATATTAAGAATGGGGTCAGATTGCACTCTCTCCATTGAATATCAGCTTGCAAAATTTCTTGTCACTTCGAAATAAATTTTCCTTTTGACAATAGTCTTAAAAATTATTTTCCGGAATATTATGCTTAAACCGTGATCCGATTATATAAGCTTATACACTGTAACATTTGACATAGATTTGAGAGAATCTAATAAACTCCTATCAATGTTTCTCTATGCTATATTTTTCATACATAACAACTTCTTTATATACTTAACTTCTTTGCTTCTAAGGTAATACCTCGACTTAACTTTGACTTATTACCTCCTAATTTGAGTTACTTACTCGAAGTTTTGTGAGATATTATTTCAAAATTCGAGTTGCTATAGCTCCATTTCGAGTGATTGTCTTGAAATGTCGAGAAAGTAACTGGAAATTCATCTTCCTATCTAGCATTTTTTGAGAAACTATATGGTGACAATTGGATACTAGTATACTAACTTGGAAATTTGCGACATAGACAAACTAGAAATTTCGCTTTAAAACCTCAGAATTACGGTTTATAATCTTGAAGTATTGATAGCATATCCCAAATATGGCACTAATAATCTTCCGTAACGTCCAGTTCCTACGGGATACCAGAAACGATAAGCTGCTGGAGTATCCTTAATCATTTAATTTAAAACACGGTTATAGCTTAAACCAACAAACGTGCGACCAAAGTCCAACAATGAAACACTACAAATAGCATCGTATAATCGCCGTCCTAACATAATATATATATGTTATTTATCTATTTGTTTTCTGAATCAAAAAGAGAAACAGAAACAAAACGTGTAATTTAACTGAATAATACGGTAGTTATGAGATACTATGATTTAGATTTTTCTTCATTTTTATAAACACGTGTTTGTATAAATACAGCTGATCCAGATAATCAATTTCCGAAGTAGCTCCATAAAAAGAGCGTCTGGTGCATGTGCGGGAGGTCGAAAATTCGATCCCCGGCCGCACCATGGCGTTAAAATTAGGTAATCTTCTCGCTCCTCATAAAACTCCCAACATTCGGAGTAGAAAAACTGGTTGGCTCGATGTCAGAATAATATAAACGAGCAAAGAATCATGTCAATGTGTCTGGGACAAAACTATAAAGTCGCCATTAAGCGCACTGTCACAAGCAGAGATCGTCTTGATATGTCCTAGACATGTGTCATAATGGACTTTAAAACCCAATTAAACAAACACTCATGCAAACGATCCAGGACAACGTTCTCAGATGCGAAGAGTTTGACATCGCTCTTATTGATTACCTATCATAGCAAGTAATATATTACGAGATAGCATACTTAAAATTGAAAAAACTTAAAAGCTTATGTCACCATCTCCTGTTTTGTAACACTATAATTCAATAGATTTAATGTACGTAATCTTAAAGTTCCAATCAATAATTCAGTAATGTATTTCCGTGTTTGATCTGACGTACCAACTGTGTAGACGAAGGATGCCGTCACCCAATAAGTATACAGGATGTGTCAAAAACATACAAGAGACAGACGACGAATGTCACAACCAAACAAACTTAAACCACGCTCTACGTTTTATTCACAACTAAAACATATATTTAGCAGATATGAAAAAAAGGTTTCTTGCCGTTAATTCTGCGACTTGGTTGATTATTCGTTGAAAGCCAGTCAACGCGTGTTATTAGTTATATATGGGATAGTAGAGATACATAGGAAAAAAGTGCCGCCTTTTAATGCTTCGTGTTGACATGTCATCTATTACCAATTGAACAATCACTAATTCTTCTTCCCTTTTTCAAAATTGCCTGTGCCTTTTCAATTGGGATATAAAAAAAATTAAGAACAGCCTAATGATTTAACAATACCATTAAAAGGCTTTTCTTTAGTGAGTATTGTATCCATTATAGGTGTACACATATTTTCCACCTAAAGATTGCCTCTTCGTCATACACATTCAATTTGGGAAAATACAGCTTAAATTACAAATCATTGACAATATGTTCTTATGATGTAATGTAAAAACAAAACCACCCAAAAAAAATGATATATAACATGCCAAGTTATCGTAACAAAAGTACCTCAATAAACTATTGTATAGCCAAAAAGAACCCAAAAATGTCATCATGACTTAAAAAACTAAACTGAAATGCTTAAATATTTAGTTTGAAAATCTGAATCATACGAAGTTAACATCGAGCGATAGAATGATCGTATCCTAAGATAGGTTTAACATATAACCCCTCCTCTGTTTTAAAAATATTATACCTATGTCGGTTTTTTACCTTCAATTGCCATGTTAATGAATTTAAATATAAGATTTCTAAATATTATCTTACTCGGTTGAGGTCCGTCTTTTGTTGTCGATATATCAGAGTGTAAGGAATATGCTTCTTACCATAGCAACATGATGCGTTATATTTCTCTGGCGTCCACAGTTACATGTCCATTTTAAGAATTGTAAATTTATTTGGTACTCTTTAGTCTTGTTTTCCTTTATATTTGCATGAAGACATGTATAGTCAACTCTGCCACTGTAAAAACAGCCATACTCATAGTTTTGCTTGGTAACTATTTCAGTGCCTGTATAGACTGCCATTTCAAAAGTGTTCGTCTTACCTTTGAAAGCTTATAAAAATGAAGACGTCAAATGAATTCAGTTACATTTACTGAAGACCAAAAGTGCTTATTTCATCACAATGAAAGTAACAACAACATGAATAAAGGTGTGCGAGGAAGACCTGCCATACAAACCAGGCTTAATTTAAAAGCAAAGTGGTCAACGGCAGTACTAAAGAGAATTAAGAAAAGACACGCCGTGAGCAGAATTGAGATACAGAGCCAAGCAAGGACTTTAAATTACACTCAAAAACGGTTTAATATAAAATTTGAATTGGCAGAGTTGAAATACCAGGAACGAACATTAAGATAAAGTAAATATGCCACATGTCAGCATGCGTATAACTACAACAATTAATTCTAAACAATATTGAAGAAAGGAATGGAGCTGGGACTTTTAAAAGATCCTTCGCTGACAGATTAAACGTTTTTATACCGTAGTAAACAACGCAACAAAAGGGTCCGACCTTGCGAGTTTTAACACGTTCAATTCTACCAAAACCCAAAAGCTGACGAAGAGCATCTTCGCAAGCCAAGTTTCGGTACACTACATTTCACTACATGATAAGATAAACTAACTGAAAGGAAGTGGTTCGCATACCATGGCTAGCGAAGATGGACGAAGAGAGATAGCACTTAAAGATATTACACATCGTAGAGTCTGAAACAGAATTCGTAAGAAACATGAAAATAAGAATACAAACAAATTAAGATTAATGGGTGTCTCGTATGCTCCAACAAAACAAAATCTGTAAAGCATGCAAACTAAAAGCGATAGAAGAGTAAGCGGAAACGCCGTTGCATGGGTTCATCCTTCTTTCTGAACTATCTCTATTGCTTAATATAGAGATTTAAGACTAGCATTTTTACCAAAATATTTTACTAGATGGCCTTCAATACAAAAATGAAACCTAAATCAAGCCTTCGATAAATATGATATTTATAAGAGGAAGGAGCCAAAACTCTGTGTGTATTACCCCGTCCCGAACCCCAGATCTTGCTTAAAGCTGCTGTCACTAATGGACGCAAGAGAAGAATTACAATTCACAAATTTTGTAATTTACTGTTCTCAGTTACAAGTTATTAGGAGCATTAAATAAATTTGTATACTTTTCTATGGAAAGGCGTAGTTTTATTATCAAATAGATAGTACTGTCTCTTCTGTAAATGCAATTGTCAATCACCAGTTGTTACATCATTTCATGTATTGCTATAAGTAATATGCACTGTATGCAATTGCAAATAAACTGTCAAACTGTCATTTCCCGTTCCTGCTTTCGCTTCTTTTCCTATCCTTTTGTTTAGATTTTCTCCTTTTGTCACGATATCGTTGCAATACTTTGGAATCGACCTTAGCCCTAAGTAATCAAATAAACAAGTTGAGTGCCACATGATTTAAACTAAAAAAAATGCCCAGAACTGAAAACACAACAAACTTTCTGTAACCAGGAGGCGAAATAATTGATCCAGAACCATTATCAGTCGTTCAAATACTCTGTGCCAATTATAATTACTTTCCCCTTTTACGTCAAAACCGTGCAGTTAAAGTTACATATCCCAAATAACATTATATGGCTTGGAAAAAGTCAACAAGAGGGAAATAAATATATGATGATAGGCAAGTCATTAACACAACACAACCTATTTACTAACGATCTCATAAAAAAGGACATCCAGAAAGTGTTATTAGAATGAGTGTATTGTGACTGGAAAATGTGTGTACCTATACGGCACCTAAGCCTATTACTTTAAAAATTGTATATATATATTATGCTCTGTCAATACCAATCTTTCCTGATAAGGAGGATAGACGTCTGGAGCTTTGAACGTCTCGCAAGGAAAAGCCCAATTATCTGCTTGGTGTCGTTAATACGTTCAATGGCCACTAGATGGTGATTGATGAAAAGAAAAATTCCCTGAATGCTATGAGATTTAATTCAGATATCAAAATCATTTTGTTGTCGACGTGAAATTATTAGAACGTATATGGCGTATTGTTCAACACGTGCAAATGTCTTGTGTGATTGCTATAATGAGATGATGTCGGAAGTCAAGCGTCTTTAGCAATGTTCCGCCGACTACTTCACAAACTGTCGGTCAATACTACCTTACTCACAACAAGACTGAACAACTCGTCACGAGTCTCACAACAAAATAAATGATATAACATACTTTAAAATCAAATATTTCTATAACTTATCAAAATAAGTTGTAAATGCAATTACATACTAGAAAGGCCAACAACATACCCGATCTATAAAGAAATACATGAACAAATTTTCCTAACATTGATTGGACGTACTTAATATGAAACAGAAATTAATCATTTGGTCAAATAATTTGTTTTATGGAAATTGAGACAAGAAGTAAACAATGTTGACAATATAACAGCTTTCTGTTCTGAATTTTTTTTTAAACTTAAACGAAAGTGCACTTATCAGAAGTTTCACTTGGTAATTGTAGAATTTCTGTCTATGTTTAATGATACGGAGAAGCCGGATTAAGGCTTTTGGACTACATGTCTTAACACAATATACACAATTATGCCAATCTAAATATAACTCATTGTATATGTAAAGATATAAAGTTGAGTATTTTAATTAGAATTTGTGATGTCATTTTCGTTGATGGCCATTGCAACGAGGCAATTATCATTACAACTGATCAATTGAGTATTCAATTCATTTATTTACTTAAAGCTACAAGCTCATCAGTATATCTCAACGTTACACACAAGAGAATTATATCACTAGAGTTCATAATTTACACAAAAAACATGTTAAATAGCTATAAATATTATGTACAGAAAACTGTCATATACATGTATAATGAATGCTATTGGCGTATAAAACACTTACATTACTACATTTACATGTCTTTATGTTGTTAATTGGCAAGCACGATAATATGGTACATTGTATCTTGTTCTAAAATTTACCATAAACAGAAGAAAAAACCATTTGACCCGTTCTATTATATTACCGTTCAATACATCATACAAATACTCAATAAGCATTGGTCGAATTGAGAATATTTTGACATTTTCGTAAAATTGTTATATTAATTTACTCTAGTTTTACATACATTAGTGGGTGTCATTATATTAATCATAAGAATATGTAATATATAAAGTCAATAAAAAAGATTTAGGAATGCAATATATTTCTATAAATTGAACAATTTCGGATTAGTCATTGTGCCACTATAAATAAGTAAACGTATAGCATTTACGACAATTGTCAAGCTCTGTAATAATACGCGTGGCATATCTCGATCGTTCATATGAATGTGGTGTATTAATATCGGTTTATTGTTATCTTAATAATGACATGTTATTACATTCGATAATCGCTGCCCACTGTATATTGCTATTCTTAAATTGAAAGTGTTTATTTGCGTGGGTTATACACTAAATGTTAAACAGCGTGATTATCACTCAATCATAGCAATGTTGTTTTTCCCAATTCATAACAAAATAAAATACAAATAAACAAAACATCGAAACACTAAATGGAATTACATGTAAGCTTACGAGTCTATATTATATAACAGAAAGAACTAGGATCAACATAACAAAAGTTATTGACAAACAAAAAATGTTAGACGGGTATTAAAAATGACGTCAAACCAACCAAATGGATGAGATGACTTGCTCTTCACCCGAAGCTCCAAATCAACCGTCATCAACGGACTCGAAGGGAAAAATGAATTTAGAATAAATAGACCTCGGTAAAGCAAAGCCATGAAGCCAAAAAGAATAGGAAAAATCACGATGGTAATGAATGGCAAAAGCCACACCCCAACCATACTATTAAACAGTGTCACCAACATTTTAGATATGTGCGCAGTTAAAATAGGAAATTTTCAACGTGTTTCTCTGGACACGTGTTTCGGACAAACCGGTCCGCACCAGCAAAGGTTATAATATTTAAGATTTCTTGTCTTACAATATTAAACGGCGTAGGAATGGTGATATAAAAACTAAACTAAGGAGACGAGAATGGATTTCAAAAATGCGAAACGTGAAATTAATTGATTACGCCTTTAGCTTATTATTGAAAATATAAACGTGAAAATTATCATTTATCTAATATAGTTTAAGGCTTATCATTGATTATTGAGACGTGGAATTTGTGGCATATTATTGAAAACAAATATGAAAATACACGTCGTTCACGCTATATCATGGCGTCACACATTACAAAGTTACACTTAAGTATTATTATTTTTCTTGGTAGAGTTCATTGGAGTTGTTTTTGAACAAGATTTTTTCACAAAATTGATTGAAATGGGATCAACCATTTTTGAGATTTGATTTATGATTTATGTGACAAAACATCTGTTACATGTATGATGACTGTTGTTGGCGTGAGCATCAATTGCGATAACGTTCATCTGGTTGAAATAGGACTATAAAGTAAATATGTAGCATTTGAATACTTTTGACCACAGGGTCATGCCTTGATCAAACTTATTTCTCCAATCTCTAAAATCAAATATATGCCAAACTATTAAGCACTAGGCCTTCTATTTTAAAGTAGATTTTAAATTTTTTTCTTTGCTTCAAATTTCCCCATTTGGGGCTCCCAAAGGGATGCCCCTTGGGTAGGGGGAGGGGCTGAGCCCAATCATTTGAAGAAATATGAAACCCTTCTAGTAGGGATGCCTTCTTCCAAATTTGGATAAAATAAGTCCAGTAAGTCTAAAATGTGTATGGTAAACATATCTGCCATAAAGTATAGGCCCCAAAATGCGAAACCTAGTTTTGACCCCTTGGTCACACATTGAACAACCTTCGTTCTCCATGCCCTGAAGTTACTTCATACTACGTCTTTGAGCACTAGGTGTTCTACTTTATTAGAAGAAGAGTTTTGAAATGTTGTCAAATTTCACCCCTTTTAGCCCCGAAGTTGCGCCCCTGGGGACAGAGCCCCTTCGTTTGTATAAACCTTAATTCCCTTTCCCAAGGCATGACTTCTACAAAGTTTGGATGAAATTGGTCTAGTAGTTTTAAACAAGAAGTCAAAATGTAAATAGTTAACATATTTGCTAGTGTTGAACTTTGACCCCAAAACGCGAAACCTAGTTATGACCCTAGGGTCACGCCTTGAACAAACTTGGTTTTCCATGCCCAAAAGCTACTACATACCAAAGCATTAAGCTCTAGGCCCTCTAGTTTATTAGGAGAAGATTTTTGAAATTTTGTCAAAAAAATTCCTTTTTGCCCCCCCTTGGGGCCGAACCTCTTCATTTGAACAAATGTGAATCCTCTTCCCCTAGAGGCGCTTCCTACCAAGTTTGGCCCCCCCCTTGGGGCCGAACCTCTTCATTTGAACAAATGTGAATCTCCTTCCCCTAGAGACGCTTCCTACCAAGTTTGGGTGAAATTGGTCCATTGGTTAGAAGAAGAAGTCGAAAATGTGTAAAGTTTACGACGACGACGACGACGACGACGACGGATGACGGACGAATTATGAGGACTATAGCTCACATGAGCCCTTCGGTTCAAGTGAGCTAAAAAAAAGATAGGAAGTAGAATTAATTGATAAGTTTTCGAAGAAGCATTTGTCTATCACTTTAAGCTCTAACATAAATAATATCGACTTCCATTTTGTGTTTTCCCTCTTTGACACAATAGACTTATTGACTTATATGATATGTCTTCACTAACAGGATATATGTTGAACATTCAGTTAGAAGACTAAATGAAATAATTTTGCTTATAACTCTCTTAATAAAACTGAATTTGATCCCTCAATACTGTAGGTGTTAATAGTTCACCGCATGGTTCTGCAGTATTGATAATTGATTATAGTTTCACAGCTTGGAGCGAACAATTCGATAGGTTAAATTTATACATCAAACTAAATCATACAATCTGACAATATAATGTAAAATGTATTTTTCTCTCCGAGTTAAGCTATTTTCAACACAAATTGTCAATGAATTTTATATATAGAACCATTAAAACAATTACATAATATGCTGGTTTTCATTTTGCGTCACAAACATCACCCATTCCTGTTAAAGTAAAACCAGCATATTGTTCTCAAATGCTTAGCTTGCCAAAAAAGCTTGGTAAAATGGGGTTTAACGTAACAACATATTCTATGTGGCAATGCAACAAATGGATAACAGACGAGAAATCAGAACCACTGGACAGAAAGAGAAACAAAAATAGGGTTGGGAATGAGAACTGACAAGACTGGCGTGTAGGAAGATATATCCTATAAAAAGGCGTTACACTATTATCGAACTTTAACATTATCAGGGCAGGGGGCATAATACATGGGATTGCTAGTATAACGTCCCCTCCAAAGGCTCTTTCTGACCTTGAGTTTTTCACATGTCTTTAATTTCATACGGACAAAGGTTTTGACTGTCGAAATTGCAAGAGACATCGATTTTATATAGTTTAGGTACATGTTGATCTATAAATAAATAATGTATGAAATAGTAAAAAGTAGTTCAAAGAAAAGTTGAGTTAGAAAATAGAGACACATAAAATATCATATGACGCTATCCTCCGACATGTGCTGATCTATGGAGATACATTTAGGACAATCTTTTCAGTAGCTTTTATGTAACACATTTAATATAAATTGATATTATTCTCAGAACTCTATTGATTGAAAGTAAATGTAAAAAAAGAGTCATTCCCTCTAAAATGTTGCATCGATCGCTCCCGTGTAGAACAACTATATATTTAAAGGCTATATCATTGTAAATTATTAATTAGTTTGAATATTTACCATTATTTCATTCATATTTCCATTTCAAAGTTTCTTTGTTGACTAGGCATTCCTTTTTTAACAATATTTACCGGCCTGTGAAGTCAACACAATTTTCATGATGTCACCAAGCGCTTTTAATGATGCTGGTGAAACCAGATAATTGTCGTCCCCTTGCCTGTTCTTCACATAGTAAGCTAACAAGATAAACACTTATGTTTACTTTAAAATTAACAGCAAATATGTATCATCACTGACTTAAATTGCATGAATTTGGTGTCTTTAATAAATTGTGATAAGTTAAACAATATTGTTTTTTTCTTTATTAAAAACTGCCTTTTGGTTGATTAGTATTATTGGGTTTTTGTTTCATGCTTGTGCAGGCAGGCCTTGTTCTACAACACTCCAAGTTGGTTCCAATACCAAGGGGACAGCATTTGTCACTATTGCCTGCTCAAACATGAAACAGTGTGATTAATCAACAAATATCTGTAACATAACTCCCTTAATTATATCGATGTGACACTTCGGTTTTAATGAGGCATCCAGCTATCTACAATTCTTTGTTTTTTTACACATAGAGGTGTTTTAATTGCTGGTTATAAATAATGCATCGTGTACATTTTCCGTTAATATTAAAACTGTAAATTTGACATCACATGTGAGAGTTTTATAATGCCGTGATATGTCTCCTAAAGTATCTAATGTACAGTTTCAATATGGCAATCATCGTTATCGTTTTAAAAACTATAAATCGCTGTTATCCTAAGGGAATCACTGACAAGTAAGTCAACGCGTTCATTATACCTAACTTCTCTACAGGGGTGACACGGATAAATTGACATAGCAAAATAGTTGTATTATTGCTTCATCGAGAACGAGAAAATGTAGAAATATGTATCGGGCGGGTTCAATTCGTCAAGTAGACGAGAATTGATATATAGTGTTTATATAATTGCTTAGTCTTTAAATGGATAATTCTTAATATATGTAATCTATGTGGGTCAGTCAATATTATATTAACATGTTATGTTAATTATTTTCGGTTCGTTTTTGTAAATACATTGCAAATTGCCCTGAAGTAACACACTCTAAGGATATCTTGAAAATCGTGAACACGTTGAAACGGCGAGTCTATTATAATTGCGTGTCTGCCTACTCTTATCGCAGTCTACGTGGGGATATTTATCGTGTCAGGGGGTTAAAATCCCTTACACTAACAATTTTGGGTCCTTTCTCTAAGAATTGCCGATTTTTGTTTGGTCTCTGCCCTTAAACATGTGTGACTTGCCTTTGGCATTTGATTGACGTTGATCGTGACTAGAAAAATGGCATGATAAAAAATGTTCATCTCTATTATTTTTTTATCACGAAGGCTTACGTTATACATTGATTAGGAAATAGCTGGCGTACTTTTCAGATATCTACGGTTACGAATGCCAAACACCAAAAATACTATTTAAAAGTGTGTTTTGTGTGCGTGCGTGCGTGCGAGCGAGCATAATAGTAGTTTATAAATAACTATCTCTTTCCTATCTTCAACTCTCTTATATGTTCATTGGTAAGAAACTGTATTTGCTGGTGTTGCGTGGTCCGCGCGATGTATTAAACACTGCTTGTATTTTGATCAGACACTACAGATAACACATTGGCAAGAACATAGTAAATAATCAGAGAGAATTAGCCGAGGACGATTCTCTAAAATGTCCTTATTTGTAGACGTGATTTAAAGAAAAAAGAAGACGCAAAATTGTGTAGACACACAGACAGTGACGCACTTATTGCTAGAAATAACTTGGTTTAGAATCCCATCACAGAGCTCAAATAAGATTCGCAAACAGAGGTTTGCTTGATTAAATAGGATTTCATGTAAACAGTTTATTATATTTTAGGACGAAGGTTTCACATAATTATGTATTTCCAAATCGACCAAAGTATCTTATTATCAATAAATCAAATTAATCAGTGGACGGGTAATTTAAAAACTGCGTAGACCGAGACGTCCTTGGGAAGGGACGTTAACCTGGAGTAGCCTAGTTCAAGGACCTCAAGCCCCCTGGCTTTTTATAGATCCCATGTAAATTTTGCGCAAAGAAGGCAGTACGGCTGTCACGTTGGTTATCGTCCTTCCTGTTCGATCCATATTACTTTAATTTACCGTTCCTTTTTACCGCCTGCCTACCTGTCCTATCGCTAGGTTTTGCTCCTTCAGTTTTAAGTCGCGATATCTATAAAATATTACGGAAGTGACGTAATAAACCTTTAAAAAAACATCTGTTTAATTTCAGTGTCATGATTTTGCCCAAACTCAACCGTAAAGTGTGTATGCCGCAATCAAGTGCAATCAAAATTTACTTGGGAACATTAAAATGCTGGCTTTCCGGTTCCGTATTCAACGTTAAAAACTGACCCGGTTCCATTTTAAACGATGTTTAATTTTTAATGTTGCACCGGTTTGTTCTTTCTTGCTGTTTACGTTATAACATGTCTGTAGTTTGTTATTACACTACTTGTTTGTTATTAAACTACTTGTTTCCATCAGTCGTATGTTGCTGTTGCACGAGAAGACTGTTGTAATCGGAAATAAGGAAGCTTTGACACGCAACTGTTCAGTGTTTCACCTAACAACCTTTACATCCCACAAACATAATGTCACCAAATATTCACTTAATGAACATTACCCAGCATCATGCAAGTAATTTGGACTGGTATATGGAGCTTTCTTCTCAAGAAATATTGCAAATAAAAAACTAAATTAAGGACTCGTGAACCTAGGATAAACTTTTACGATATTGATGGCCTAACGATTATATATATTTACATGCACAACTTTATCATTGTTTTGTGGGGGATGGTTATCTTCTTCCTCATCTTGTTTACCTTCCGCTATATACCTCCATGTCCTGTTCACTATATTGTCAGACATTACACTTAATTGATAATATTAATTAGGTTTGCGGACCCCTAATACGGCTATTGGACCACTAGTTTTGCCTTGATGTTCGTGTAATTACATTAAGATCGCGTGAGAATATATATTGATATACATGTACATATCAACTGTGATGTTATCAAAGCGATGTATGTATAAATCAACGGCGGTTGGCTATTCTGATAAGGTGTATTAATCATCATTTGTGGGGTTAAATAGCAGTCGTGGCATCAATTGGCCTGCATTGCATGTTAAACTGTTATACAACAGTACAGAATTCGAACAAAAGAAGCAGAGCGTCATACCAACATGAGAAAATGTAAGCAGAGACATTATATGTCATGGTAAGTTATGAATGAAGATGACTTAGAACGGGAGAAAAGTGAAATAGATAAAATGTTTATCTTATCCTTATAACAGTCAGCCAAGACTTAACCATTCACCCAACAAGAATTTAAAAAAAAACAACTCACAACAGTGAATGAGATTGAGGAAGAAAACCAAGCATAGAACTAGAAAAACGAGATAAACCTCTGCTATACCATTCAAAGCAAATAACCTGTACACCCAAATTGATGATCTCAAGTTTTAAAAATAATACATATAATGAAAAGCAAAACTGAAATTCTATTCATGGCGTCAGCGACTCATAAGTAGCCTAAAACAAGTTGTGCACCTTATTTAATGAATTCAAGTCAAATGGGACATAATATATCATGCGGAAACTGAAATTCTATTTATAAAACGGTTACTGCTGTGACCTAATAGAAATTCCTTTCCAAGGACGACATATGCACCAATACGAAAGCCTATTGAGCTCATTTTCGAAGGAGGAAATACTTTATTTTTCGCGTAATACGTAATTACGCGGAAAAAAAATATTCCTCCTACGAAAATGAGCTTAATAGACTTTCGTACACCAACGTTGACGGTCCCAAGGTAATATTACATCGACATCGTTCGGAATAATAAAAATGTATTAATAGTAACGATGGTTCAAACCTTGAACCAGAAACCTTAACCCAAAGTAAGGTATTTGCAAGAACAAGCTGTATACCTAATTTGACGATCTCAAGGACGGAAGATTATGCTTAATACCACTAACCACTTTGTGGTGGGGGTATAGAAATAACAAAATAGAGAACCAAAGGAAACAACTGGCGTCAATCCTACCAAACATCACCACACACAAGACGGGCTGAAAACCGGCATAAAGCAACGCGATATCTTTGACAGTTGAAATAATTTTAATTTTGACATGCCTTGATGAAGTTTAGAAAAACAAATTTGTCCGGCCCGGTTCGAGCCGCTATATACACCTATAACAATTATTAATTGTATATGGATATGTTTTCATTTATTCAACTCCGTGTCTAATGTTGTTGTTTCATATTTTCAAATTGTCAAAGCGAACGTTTTATTGTTCTTTAATATACATATTCGAAAAACCAATTATTTTTATTTTGAAGAACATCGCAAAAATACCCTGTTAATATGCATATAATGGCATGTCTAAAACAATCGGTACACGTAGACTACAGAAAGCAACGATCAATTACACTTTACAGTTTCGCAAACTCACATTAGCTACATTTAAAGCCGTGATCAACATGAATAATAAAACATTTAATTCTATCAATTGCTCTTACATTATTCATATTCACATTTACATGCGTTATTGAAATCCTTATAGCAAAACTGATGAGGACGACTGGGACAGTTACATAAACAAAAATACTAGAAACTGAATACAAAGTTGATTATAACGGAGAATCCACATCTCTAAAAAGACAACTGTTGTAAGACGAAGAGCACCGGTTACACATGTAATATTTAAGTGTATCCCTTGACACTTTGTTACGTATTTGAGGCTATATGGATTCACTTTGTTATGTGTACTTTAAAAGCTTTCACCTCGTTATTTTGCGTAGCTTGATTTTTTCGACTCGTTACATCTTGATGGGCTCATCTTGTTACATTTGTGTAGCTTGATGCTTTCACCTCGTTATATCTTAGTAGTTGTAGATTAATTGGTTCATCGTGTTATATTATGGGGTGTGGTTTTTGTTCACCATTACCATCGTAATTTTTTTTATCCCCCTTTGGCTTTGTATCTTGAAATTCATTTACTCTATAGCGTACATTAATGACGGCTTTTTCGAAGCTAGATCTGGAGTTAAGAACGGGGTGTCAAACAAAGAGGTTTGGCTCTTTCCTCTTATAGTTATTACATTTATTGGAGGAATTTTTCAAAGTTTGTTTCTGTAGTGTTGCTTTCACCTCTAATATATGTATTATAGCTTAATGGGCTCATCTTGTTACATATGTGTACCTTGAGGCTTTCATTTTACTATATATGTGTAGCTTGGTGGGCTTTAAGTATATGGTTATACGCTTAAAGTGCTCACCTTGTTACTGACATATAATATATAAGCTTTGTTACATATACTAAAATGTAGTTTAATGGGTTTACCTTGTTACGTTGGTGTATCTAGAAGACTTCGCCTCGCTATATGTGTAGCTTGACGGGTCACCTTGTTATATATGTGTCACGTTATGGGCTCACCATGTAGTATATGTGTGTAGCGTAATGGGCTCACCTTTTAACATATGCGACCTTGATGCTTTAACCTCGTAATATATGTGTATCTTTTAAAATGGGTTAACTTTTTTTCATGTGTGTTAAGATGCTTTCACCTTGTTACATATGTGTAACTTGATGGACTCGCCTTGTAATTATATGTGTAGCTTGATGGGCTCACTTCGCTATTTATGTGTAACTTGATAAGATCACCTTGTTACTCATGTGTACTTTGATAGGATCACCTTGTTATTCATATGTAACTTGATAGGATCACCTTGTTATTCATATGTAACTTGATGGATTCCCCTTGTTATTTATATGTAACTTGATTAGATGACCTTCTTTATCATATGTAACTTAATGCGATCAAACTGTTATTCATGTGTAACTTGATGGGATCGCCTTGTTATTCATGTGTAACTTAATAGGATCACCTTGTTATTCATGTGTAACTTGATGGGATCACCTTGTTATTCATATGTAACTTGATGGGATCACCTTGATATTCATGGGTAACTTGATGGGATCACCTTGTTATTCATGTGTAACTTGATGGGATCGCCTTGTTATGCATGTGTAACTTAAGGGGATCGCCTTGTTATTCATATGTAACTTGATGGGATCACCTTGATATTCATGGGTAACTTG
>JAUMGZ010018322.1:0-20087 GCA_032359645.1 Pododesmus macrochisma | reverse complement strand
TTTTCTTATTGTTTGCCAATGTCCATGGACTTACGGCCTAGAATATCGTCTTGGTTTTTCGATTTACTTACTTACAGCGTCAGGAAGTGAATTTATAAAATTGTTAAACGTATGTCTATACTTAAGACTTCTAGCCTCATGTGGGTAGTGAAAGGTTGATGCTTCATTGACCGGTTTAACCACACAACATAGTTTCTTGCTGGGTGACCGTTCCAATTCGGTCCGCGTGGATTACTAGTCTTGAGGATTGTTGTGATGTCAATTTTTTTCTTATATTCTGGTGCTTAAGTGTTTGATGCAGCTATTGTTTGTGTGGCAATGTCTCTCGTTCTGTTGATTCCACTCTTCGTTTTTTCTTAATTATAGACCAGTTGCAATTTTTATATTTTTATGCTCACTAACATAAACTACCAAACACAACAAAACCCCTGCTTCATTTTCTTTATCCTAGTTTAAGTTAACTTTAAGAACATAACATACATATTATGGTAATTAATATCAGAAGGTGTTTTCACACAATATCAAGGGATTCAGATCATTAAGGATAACTTTTTCTTGTATATTCGAGTAGTAAGTGTTAACCTATACGGCAGCAACAGCAAGTCAACTTACCGAGTAGAAATTTCTAACCTTATTTTACTGTTTTTAAAGCAGGATTTGTATTGATTATCATCAAGCTTGGAAATGTATCGACATAAGCCATACACTAAGTCCAATCTTTGAACCAAATGTTCATATCTAAAATGACTGTGTCAAGGAAAACATGGACTGTATACGCCCAAATTCTAAAACTCCTACACGAAAATGATTACTGATAATAACATGTATATTGCTGTCACATTTAATCAACGATACTGCATTAGTAATAACATTATCTCAACTTTAATGTGCCTCGTCAAAACAGAAGATGCATACCAGACAACGATCAAAGATTAATACAAAATAGAAAACCAAAATAGGTGACTGATGGAAATCACTGCAGCGCACTGAGTTGAAGGAAATTTTAATTTCAACATATTTTTTTGTCAAGTTACAATTAAATATAGGTGACAAAATGATTCGATAACAGGAAAACCCATACGAATAAAGAATGACTGCCACCTAGACAGACAGACAGACAGACAGACAGACAGACAGACAGACAGACAGTACATAATACATAATACATAACACTCCACACATATATAACACTCCAAACATAATACATAGCACTCCAGACATCAAATTAAATCCTTTTTATTTAGATATATATGGGATCCTTATTTTTGATAAAAAAAAATATAAAAAGAAAATCACGAAATATTTGAAATCATCATCATCATCATCATCATTGTGATAACAATTTACAATAAAAAACGATCATAATTCTGAAACTTAATCATAATTTAATCAGACGCTTGATCATCAGACATAGCAAAAACATCAGACATAGGAAAATTCATCAGACACCCTGAACTTATCATCAGAACAAAACACAAGCAGGTACATATCACATATCGAAGTCTCTTTATCAACAAACGGGATGTCACATGATCTAGCAAGCAGATGATTCTCCGTATGTCCGATATATATAAGATAGACAATTATATTATCATTACAATATAATATACTAGTAAACCTCTTACGCGATTCTATAAAAGAGTTTTCATTTTGGAGTATTGATACAGTGATATCAGTAGAGAAATGTTATCATCTACACTGATAGGAGTGTATGAATTAAACCTGTTAGTTGAAATATAGAATAAGGTTATGCCATGGCTGATATTAATATAAAATGGACAATGAAAATAAAGAAAAAAGAAATGCTCAATGTCTTTTACTGGGTATCTACATATACAATCGGCATGTAGTACTAAACGGTCTCTAGCTTTATGGCATGTAGTACTAAACGGTCTCTAGCTTTATGGCATGTAGTACAAAACGGTCTCTAGCTTTATGGCATGTAGTACTAAACGGTCTCTAGCTTTATGGCATGTAGTACTAAACGGTCTCTAGCTTTATGGCATGCAGTACTAAACGGTCTCAAGCTTTATGGCATGTAGTACTAAACGGTCTCTACTCTAAACGGTCTCTAGCTTTATCATGATTTAGGTCACTTGAATTGTTACGTAACTGACAAAGAACAACATTAAATCTTCTAGGAACACAAGGTTATCAACGTTTCAGTAACAATGTCGATATTGTCAATTTGGTCAGGTGTGTCAGTTTGTAGTAGTAAGGTTATGAACAAGACAAGAAAGGTGAATTACAAAATCAGTATGTGCAGAGAATTCCAAAAAGATTGGGTTGAAGGGAAAAACTATCATTATAATTATTTGTTCTACTATGAGGAATATTAAAAAATATTTTTCTCCTTAAGCTATTATGATCGTTAATATTTATTAAAAAAATCGGGAAGATAAGTAACCATTTAAAAAATTTAGAATCTTATTAATAAAAATTAAGTTTATGATGTTGACGTCGTTGTTGAAGAGTTTCTTTTTTTGTTTCTTTATATGGTTTAAAAATGAGTAAAAACAGGATGAGTGTAATCGACAGAACGAGAGACACAGACAAAACCAACAATAGCCGCACCAAACAATCCAGCACCAGAACGAGAGACACAGACAAAACCAACTATAGCCGCATCAAACAATCCAGCACCAGAACGAGAGACACAGACAAACCAACTATAGCCGCATCAAACAATTCAGCAACAGAATAAAGGGAAATAAATTGACGTCATAACAATCCTCAAGACTAGATATCCATGCGGACCGACTTGGAACGGTCACCCAGCACGAAACCAGGCGGTTAGGAATACCTTTTCTTAGACCAGCGATAATACGCATAGCATCAAGTTGAATAGATTCCAATATGAGGGTTTATAATTATTCCATTACACATCAGCATACTCAGGTATAGGTCTGATTTATGCGGTATTAAGTGTTAGAAATGTGTCTCTATCAATCTGTACTATAGCGTTCTTCATATTTTAAGTCTTGAAAACGCTTTTGAAAGAAATTTTGAATATGGTTAGTCCATCATTCGAATCTTCAACAACTTTAACAAAAGCGATTTATAATCAGCAATACGTTTGATTTGAGATACAATACCATCGCAAGGAAACAAGTGAAATGAAGTCAAGAAATAATTGTAATCATCATCATTATCATCATCATCTTGATCGTCAATGTACAATAAGAAGCGATCATAATTTAATTCATTTGACGCATAAACATCAGACATGGGAAATTCATCAGACACCCTGAACTAATCATCAGACAGTTTTTACTTAGCAAAACACAAGCAGGTGCATATCACATATCAAAGTTTCTTTATCAACAAACAGGATGTCACAGTAAACTGATCTAACGGACAGATGATTCTCCGTATGGCCGATATATAGAAATACACATACAATGATAAGGTAGACACTTTTACACGACTTTATATTAGAGATTGCATTATGGAGTATTGATACATTTATATCAGTAGACAATAGGTTATCACCACACACTAATAAATGTGTACATGTAAGAATAAAACGTGTCATAATGCAAAGATGGATTTTGTATTCTGATTGGTTAACTTACCACACTGCACCAGACCGTATTTGAAATATTGAGGGGTATAATAAAGCACGTGCAATTTGGCGCTGTAGGATTGTCTATACAGAGTCATGACGCCAGGCTAATATGGTATTTGACCTATCGTTTAGTGGTTAACACAGGTGATTTATTCAATATTTATTGGTTGCCTTGCTCTTACTACTCGATCGAACATGTTAATATCATTCTATAAATACCTTTAAATTTGATTATGTCCAGCATTATACAGTTATTGAATAGGTTTGAGGGAAATAGCAAATTTATTGGAACCCGAGACAACAACTGTTTTCCGAGGTGAAGCCGAGGTTAATAGTTGTTGTTGAGGGGTTCCATAAATTTGCTATTTCACGAAAATCCATTCAATAACTGTTTGGTTTCCTGATAAAGAAAGAAGACGGGTGGGAAATAATCTCCTCAGCTATGATCCGGGTCATAGCTCATTTGCTATATCGTATCTTCTTAAACTATATACACTTTATATAGAGAAAAAATTAGCAAAAGTATAATAAAACAATTAAAATCCCCTCGTAAATGATGCTTAATATCTCGTCGGCCGGCCAAATTTAAATGACGTCAAAACATGCGCGAGGACCGCCTAGCTTCTGAATATTCATGTATATTTAATGATAATAATATGTGGTTATTGGACTCTGTTGCGATCCCAGCTCATGCACGTTCATGAATATTCAGAAGGTAGGCGGACGTTATTTGTTTTGTTGATCTTCATATTGTTTTTTTCCATTTTTAAAATATAAAACTTAACACGAATTTGTTTTCATTATTTTAATTTTACAAATAAAATACGAACTTTAACAGAAATGTAACTTGTTTTCATGACATAATATGACTGAAACTGAAAGTTATTGTAATAAATCTTAAGTTATTATTTCTTTCAAAGTTCGCATGGCTGAAAAATAATTAACTCTCTATCAAAGTTAACATGCTTTGCCGTATGACAAATTCGTTACACCTGGCTGTGGCACGGTACACGACGGTCATTGCTAAATGTTGACACTCAAAATGTCGGACATTTTATTAATTTGTAAATTTAATCTTTATAAGCTACGTATTCTCTTTTCTCGTCGAAATGGTTCTTTTATTTCTGTTTTATGAGATTTTGTTTATTGGGCGGAACCTTGAACTAACTCCGTTTACTCATCTTCTTGTGAGTTTATACTTCACATTGCCGCCTCTGCCATGTACGTGTTAGGCGTAATGAATAAAATATACACACAAATTTTCTTCGGTGATCTTAATGAGGAGTTCCGAATGTTCATTGCAAGGTGTTCGATTGTTCATCATATAAAAGTGTGTCTTTTTCAAGGTGTTCCGATTGTTCATCATATTTAGTGCGCCTATTGTAAGCTGTTCCGTTTGTCTATCATATTTAATGTGCCTATTGTAAGGTGTTCCGATTGTCCACTATAAAAGTTTGCCTATTTTTAGGTGTTCCGATTGTTCATCATATTTAGTGTGCCTATTGTAAGGTGTTCCGATTGTTCCTTAAACAAACTGTTACATGTAATACGTTCGAGTGACTTGCCTTTGAGGTACTAACAGTTTAAAATCAACTTCAACAAGTTGAACAAAAATGGTTGTGGTATTCTGTTTTACATAAATCAATAAAGGGAACGTTATATTTCAAGTCTTGAACAATAAATGTGCCAGGTTGTGCACAACAGGGAGAAGTGTGCATGCCGATATGCATTTCTTATCGCAAACTCCTAAATACATCAACAGTCAAACGATATATACGCTGATACGTTAGTACTGCGTTTAATGTAAAGTGGAAACAATCTTTCATGTGAAAAAGTCGGGTCAAAATACGTTTCGCTTACACGTTTTGCTTTCCAAGGCATAACAAACCCTCTGAATGTTTGCGAACACAACAGAAAATTATATATATATAGACACCACAGAAAATAATACATAAACAAAAACAAAATATATAATATATTTAATTGTTTAAACAGTATAAAAACGGAAACAAAAAAACTTCTTAAAATAAAGTAACGACACTGCAAAATATTTGGCCAGCCTTAAAAAAAAAAACACAAACTGTTATTTATTATACAATCTACAATAAAACATTGAGTGTTTAATAATGTGCTGTTTACTTCTTTTGCATTATTCATCTCCACGCAATACGATGATTTCCTCATAAAGTTAGGAATAACCCAAAAGGCAAATTGAGTGGACAACTTGGTAGGCAACAATACGAATATAGTAAGAGTATAATGCCTCTATATTACTGATGTGTCAACTGTCTACTGGCGTAATTGAATCAGCCCCGTCAAAGACATTACCCCCAGCAGTATATCAATGAACTACAGTTGATTAAGCCAATTTATTGACAATATAACGTGTAAATGTCGCATTAAAACGCACCGAGACAATATCAATGAGAGCTTGCTCTCAAGCGAGGATTAACCTTGACTCCCGTTTTAGACATTCGACATTTTGTTCAACTAAACCATAATACGACAATCACTGATAAAGTAAGTTGTTTTTTATACTCAAAGCACTATGCGATATATCATTTTCCTGTACAGTTTACTATAATTTACGGGTGGTAAATAAAGTAGAGTAGAAAACCTTTACGATAAGAGAAGATTACATTCAACATGCCTGAAGCAAAGAAAAAGACAAGCCAACTCACAGATAGGGGTCTAATGTTTAAGTCATATCGAGACAATGTCTACTTGTGAGTGTGCACTGATGGCGACCTCATGGACAGATACATAACAGTATGAGGGAGTAGCATGTTGCCATCTTGTAGGCAGGGGTTGTCCCAACCACTTGTGTGTGTGTGTGTGTGTGTGTGTGTGTGTGTGTGTGTGTGTGTGTTGGGGGAGTAGCATGTTGCCACCTTGGCGGCAGGGGTTGTCACAACCACTTGTGTGTGTGTGTGTGTGTGTGTGTGTGTGTGTGTGTGTGTGTGTGTGTGTGTGTGTGTTGGGGGAGTAGCATGTTGCCACCTTGTAGGCAGGGATTGTCCCAACCACTTGTGTGTGTGTGTGTGTGTGTGTGTGTGTGTGTGTGTGTGTGTGTGTGTGTTGGGGGAGTAGCATGTTGCCACCTTGTAGGCAGGGATTGTCCCAACTGCGTGGGTGTCTTCGTTCTCCTCCCTTGTTCGTATGATACGTCGGTGCGAGTACATGTTATGAGAGAGAGGGACAGAGGGACAGAGAGAGAGAGAGGTGTGTATTTACATTTACGTTTAACATTTCATTGTTAAGTTAAACTTGTTGGCTCTATACTGTAGCATTTCAGTATATGAGAATAAAGAAATTGAATTGAATTGTAGAGTGTTCTCTCACTGGAATGTCACGCCGCAGACACTTTGACATGATACTTCAATCGGTTACATTACCCTGAAACCAAGCCAATCATTCCATTAAATGATGAACATTTGGCAAGGAGGAAAGTCATCTTTTGTCAACATCTTACGTATGGACGAAAAATGATGATATGTGTCAAACCATTTCAAGTACGCATGGCTTAATATATATTTTTAGTTCTTAAATTCTTTTGTTTCTTTACGGCACAATGCGATAAGAAGAGTGGTATTGTTGTCGCGTGTTAACCGAAAGCCTTTCATTGCATGACGTCAAATTTGAATTATACTTAATGAATATCAAAGAAAACAAAACTTGCTCGATCATCAACATACGTATCGGCTTAAAAAAAAGTAAAAGTGTAAAAAGGCTATTACCCGAATGACCCAGATATGTGTCGTCACCGGAGCTTATAGAGGTTTGCCCAGATCACGAAGGTTTGTTTGATCAGTGCACTCTTTGCCTAGTCGTCAATTACCGATGGTTGAAAGTAAAGCTATTACTTTTTCTAACGATGGCATGCAGTTATAAATTGAAAATTTCTATTTCTTTAAAAATCATTCGATAAATGATGTAATGTGTTAAACCATGTCGAGTACGCATGTACTAATTTTTTAAAAAGTATTTTGTTTCGGCAGAATGCCATTAGAATAGTGGTATGGTTGTTGCGTGTTAACTTAAAGCCTTTTCACTTGTGTGACGTCAAATTTTAATTATACTTAATGAATATCAAAGAAAATATAAGTAACGGACCTCAGTGAGAGAACAAGGGAACTTCGTGACCTATTTCACTTAATCAGTTTATTTTTAAAGTTTGTTTGACTACGGGAGCAATCCCTGTAAATGTCATAAACTGAAAGTACTAGAAAACAAAACTAAATTTATCGACTAAGAATGGCTTTGAAGCAAACATTTCAATAACTAAAAAAAAACTTTCAATGTTGGTATAAAACAAGTCAATTGAACAATAACAACACATTTAAATATTAATAATGGTGTGTACATAACGGTCAAAAATAAAGTGTAGCTAGGATTTACAATGTATAGCTACATGCATGATATTAAAGCGGTATGCCATATTCTAGACAAAGCAATGCAGGAAAAGTAAAAACTCATTTCCATGATATTTCCATAATATTTAAATTTTGTTTATTGTTGTCTGATATTTCATATTATCCTCATCTATCTTTCCGTCTGTAGACCAACATTTTATTAATATGACAAGAAGGCAAGATGGCAAAATGTTGTATTTTGGATCTAGATATTGTACAAATGATCAGATGGAAATGACGCAGCTGAAGGTTTGACGCAGCTGAAGGTTTGACGCAGCTGGAGGTTTGACGCAGTCATTATTTGTGCTCACTGCGTTAAGTCATGGGTAATGTACATTCATATTCTCTACTTAAAAATAATAAGTGATTTCATTGAAATTGTGCTTGATTAATTCAATTATAGGCAAACATGCGAAAACGTTATCAGCTTGCACGTGGTCAAAATAGTTAATTAAAAAAACAAATATAAACTTATGACAACTTTAAACATGAAAGAAATCGTAAAACCATCGTAGTTTCAGCTTACGTGTTTTGTATAGAGTGAGTGTCATTGGTAAACATTAAAACCATCTTATTTAACTATGTGCCATATTGAAACAACAAAGTGGTCAGAACTGCAGCTTGCACGAGTTATTGCACATTCGTTCTTTCCAGTTTTTATTTAACAATCCCATTAAAGTTTCGTAACACCAACTTAAATATAAATTATAGCATCTTTATGATGATAAATATACAAGTATTGTATTTACGGCCTCGTTAACTGATATTAAAATGTTATAACATGTTGTAAAACGAACTGTGTGAAAACGTAATTTAAATACCGAACGCACTGTGTCATGACGTAATGATAGATGTCGGTCGTCTGCCAACGAAATCATATCTTTTATCTGACAACAACCATTCAAATCCAATCCTGGATTTGTCATCTGCCATTTATAAATGAAATCCAATCTCTCGTCTTGTCTGGAATAACTTTTAAAATGTAATTACGACTTTATATGTATAAGAATTGGTGATATGTAAGAGTACATTTTATTTAAGTATGTTTTTTAATAAACTGACAAGTTATACACTTTTATGTTTATGACACTTGAACATTATTATATAGGCGATGTGTCATTTTATTAGTGGATAAACTTTAAAACTACATAATCATAACATACCACAGCTTAACAAAGAAACTGACCGGACAACACTATAAGTAACGTTCATCTGGATTCAACAAGTCGACATTTGACCCTTAAAGCAGCCAATTTTGACTCAAAAAGCATGAAATACATCGGTGGGCGCAATATGTACATGCAATGAGTATTAGTCTCCTTGTTTAAAGGGGAGTTCGAAAATAAAACTTGCAAAGTTAAAGGCGGCCTGGCGGACGAGGGACGGTATTACTATGTGAAAATATCATTGGTTGGATCTTCGGCCCGAATGATCATAAACAACATTTTGCACGAGAAACGCGTCAAATCCCAAATATTATGATTCGTTATACTGTTATTGCTTTATAATTACATACGCGTTTCTCTTCCTATTTTGGCAATGCGGTTGATGTGGTCAAAACCCCACTCAAAAGGCTCCATGGTTATACCTGATATATGGGAACTTTCAAAATCACAAAAATGCTTTCCAGTGATATATATTTTATTGGCTATGTTGTGAATATTTTGGAGAAAAGTGTTGTAACGTCTTATTAACGTCTAAAATATGCTTAATACAAGTAATTGTTAAAGTAAGGGCAATATTTGGATGTTGTTCTAGTTGCTGGTTGTTATATTGAAGATCGGATGGCAAGAAGAAAGATTACTGAATTATTTGTATTCACAAAACAAGTAGAGGAGGAAAAGTAACGATGATTATTTTTGTGACGTCCCCAAGTGTTTTAAAAAAAACTTTTATTTGAGCTAAAAGGGAAAATGATGTCAGTTATCCCGGAAGAATATTACATAAGAATTCTTATCAAAGATTGCAAGTGTAGTTTATCTAAAATATTTCATATGTAATCTTTCTAGAATCCTTGAAGGCAGGACATTTAGATAAGTAGGAGGCCCCGTAGTGTAGACTAAAAACTAGAGAATCGACAATTTTAATAAAATTCATAAAGTATGTGTTTATGTCCGTTATTACGTCACCGTGCGATAACAAACAGCGGTATGTCCTCTTTCACTGTCGTCTATTGCTGGTGGTATAAAACGGTTCGGTAGAATGTGTACGCTATTCTTGGCGTTTAAACAAACACATAAGCGAAAACTCACTGCATGGTTCAGAGATATATAGAATGTTTAAAAAGTTGGTTAATCTCGAGAGATATGTGTTTCTTCAATTTGAATGTAGAAATAGCAGTGTATTTACATTTAAATCTACGAAATCTTGAAATAACATCAGCTAACCGGGTGAAATGAAATACTAAAAGTACAGCTACGAATTGGAATAACACTGCAAGTTATATGAGATCTAGGTGAAACAATTTTTTCTAAATTTTTTTTTAGTGAAGCAATACACTGCATGTATGTCGAAGACCTACGGGTATAACTGCAGCATGTATCACAGCCAGACTGAATGGATCGTTAGCGTTCCATGGTCAGTTTTTCTGTGGCACATGTTGCAGTTATACCGGTAGGTGGCGCGGTGGCCCAGTGCTCGTGTCGGTATACTGGTGAAGAAAATCCGCGGCCACGGGCTCGAATCCTGGTGGCGCAATACCCCAAGACGTTAAAATTGGGCACTCTTCTCGCACCCTGCTTAACACGCAGCATTAATGGGTAGGAAAAGGACTGGTTGACTCGGTGTCAGTATAATGTAACCGAGTGAAGAATCATGTCAATGTGTCTCCGGTGTGATATCAGTGAAACAGCACTATAAAGTCGCCATACGTGCGCACTGTCACAAGCAGACACCGTCTCGAAATGACCTATACATGAGTAAAAGGGACACTAAACCCTAATAAAACAATAAAACAAAACATGTTTTAAACTGTCACAAGCAGACACCGTCTCGATATGACCTATACATGAGTAAAAGGGACACTAAACCCTAATAAAACAATAACACAAAACATACCGGTAGGTATGCGACATCAATGCAGTTTATTAATTATATTTTCGTTCGTTGTTATTTAGAAATGCAGCTACTGTCAATTTTTATATTCAAATTTAAATGTCTACAAGAAGTTCCAGATCCAGTACTAAAGTATTCATACGCTGCACAAGAGCAAATGCGGTTATGCTTTCATAACTGAAGTTGTTCATTTGAAGGGATATTAAGGCGATTGCCACACCAGATACAAATAAAAGAAAATGACGGGGTGTTTGTAACTGATTTGTTAATGATTCGCTGGTCTAATGGTGTCCGGTCGGTTATTACCTAAATATTTATACGTAGTCCTCTATTTGGTTCCCTCTCTAGCAATCAACATTTGAAGAATCTCACACCAATGTCAGAATAATCTGGCTATGGACATGCACTACGTCAATATGTTCAACTAGATTACCCAGTTAGAAAGCACTATAAATACGATCAAGGTTCATAATGTTAAAAGCAGACACTTTCCTTTTAACTTAAGCTTCATCAAAGGAACGAAAAACTATGACTGACCAAAACAACTATTTGACTTTGTTGCTGTTATACCATGAAAACGAAGCTCCAGTAAACAGTAATTCACAATTAATTTTTAAAAAATTTTTTTTTTTAAATATTTGCACGGAAATGACGGGGTTGTTTGTAATTGATTATAAGCTAACCTCTGCTTTCCTCTATCCCACCAAGTTGATCCTATGTCATGACTATTAAGTTCCTACCAACATTTATACATCCAGGTCATTTAGAAATACCCTATCCAGGTATGGGTCAAAAAAAAATAATTACATTAATAGATAATGTCGTTCGAAACAATTGTTTTAATGATAAGTATCTGATTGTACAGTGCAATAGCAAAATAAAAGGAAACAAATTAGCTCTCCAATCCCGTTGATAGATATCGTACTCTGAGACCTATTTACACATAACGAATTCATGTGTGGTTATATTTATCATGAAAAAAGTACATTTAAATTCTCTTTATTTCATATCTCACAGATCAAAGTTTTGCATAAAATAATTAATCATAAACTATCTTCATTTTGCTTTAAATTCATTACATTTTAAATTAAATATCCAAAATACTTAGTATTCAACTTATACATATTCAATATTTTATATATCATTAAACTTCATCAAGATATGCTGCACATGCGTATGTTGTGGTTGAGTATTACTCACGATATAGCCTGAAGAAACACCACCAAGCAGTTCACTGGAAAGAACTTTTACAGATCATGTTGAGATGTAAACTATGTCATATTAAAGATTTGTTAAATTAAAACAGTAAAAAACAGTAAAAAACAGAAGTTTACAAATACTCAGAAGGCGGATGAATATCACTTTACTGTATATGTGTTGGATTATATAATGAGTACGAGGAATTGTTGTGAGAAATATATAACGAAGGCCTATCCGGATTTCATATCCTTCGTATCCCATAACACCAAGTACCCTCCTTGTAAAGTTAAATCCATAGAAAGAGGCAAACCAGGAGAGAATGGAGACACTGACTGAAAATAACAAATATCAAGGCAAATATTACCACGACATTTCCTCTACAGACTGTATGATGCGAAACCAGGTGTCCACCGAAGGGTGAGCGTTTCCTGTTGTACATGTGTCACTCGCCATGATATCTTCATGTCATTTTAAAGTGTAGTTTTCGCACATATAAGATATATGAAGCATTGTTTCCCCGTCTTCGTTTAAAGAATATTAAATGTCTTAGTCGTACCCACACATTTGATATGTGGTATCACAATGATGAGCATATAAAACTTGTTAAAAACAAGACAAAATATGCAAGTTTGATTGCCAAGGACGGATTTTAGGCTTAACCAAATATGTCGTCCTTGTAATTCTTTTTTATTTTTATATTACTTGTATTTGAATAAGTTAAAGAAAATGTGATTGTGTTAAGTCATTCTGGCAAGTGCACATGACAATAGACCATTGGAGACAATATATGTGGCTAATAATTCTAACTTCATATTGCCGTTCGTGTACCGTACAGAATGACAACAAGCCATTTAATATTCATTATTCCAGTGCACCTAACAATGAATCTGCAGAGCGTTAAAAGATTAAAGAAAAAACCAAGATGACTTGGAGCCGCCATTCGTTGTGTCTCGCTGTATATTTGGCCTGGTTTAATACGAAATGACGTAATACTCAGTAGAATCCATGGCATATAATATCTCACTATACCTTACACTACACCCACCCTGGTAAAAACAAATAAAATAAGAACATTTTAATATAGACCTATATTTCCTGTGGCTGACATTGCAGATTGTAATGCCATTTCTAGATTTTATACTCTCTGTCAATAGAACGAATCTGTGGAGTCTCAAGTGTACATGTTTAGACAGCTTGATGATGCATATGTTGGCTGAATGACGTGCGACTTCTAGAAGTTCTGTTTACAGCGCATTTCAATCTCAATGATATTCTTATTGAAATAAAGTACCACTTCTCTCTCTATATCGAGTGCTTCATATCAAAATTAAGTTTTCAAATTGATTTAGAAAGATTGTGCATATTTATCTTAAAGTAATAGCAAAACTACATTTATACAGTTCATGACTGGCAGTAAGATCATCACTTTACTCACAATGGGAGCATGTTTGTGATGTGAACCTTCCCAATAAAACAGGATAGTGCCAAAATTTAGTAAAACTAATGAAAATGTACAAGGAAGATAAATCCCACAGCCTTAAAACTACTCGCGGTGATTTTCCTTTGAGAGTCACACACACAATCAAAAGTATGTCGTTTTGACCTTGTGTGACCTATATGTGACCTGCTTCATTGATTTCCCTTTGTTCTTAGTTAGAATTTTTGATTGACTCCGTTTAAATGGAAGGAAAGTTCAACAAACTTCAAACTTTATGCATGGTTTCTTCTTTGAGAGTTCTACACATAAAATCAAAAGAAGGTCGCAGTGACATTTTTGTGAACTAGATTTTCCACTTCAATGATTTCACTTAGATTCTTTGGTAAAATACTTTTAATCGCATTTGTGTATAAAGTATAAGGTTTGCAGTCATGAAACTTCCGGATGGTTTTTAGTGACAAGTATTACACCTTGGTACAGAATTTAGATCACTGTGGTCTATATTTTCTGTTTCATTGGTTATATTGTTGCTCTTTATTTTCCCACCATTTCCAGGGCGTTATAAACATTTATGGCCCTTTAAGCAGGGTGATACGACCGATTCGAGTAAATACTTCTTCAAATCACCCTTTTTTCAGGGCCACACATTGTTTATTATACTGGAAAAAAAACCGGGCCTTAAACAGTATGCGCATTGCACTGATTCTTCAATGAGCTGCGCCTGCTCCAGATTGATAAAACATCGAATCTCACGGCAGCGCGCGCCTCAGGGAGATTCGATGTTTTATTTCACCGTCGTGTGGTACGTTTTAGCCAATCAGCGCTACTGTTACATCAATGAGGTATAATAATAAGTCTTACAGCTATTAATTTGTTGTTGTTGATGTATATTACAGTTTGAAAAGAATATAAACATAGAAGTCTTAACATTGAAAGACCTGAAAAGCATGTTTCTGTGACCTACATGTTCTACGTTTGAATCCATTCCTATGGGGCTTTCATGGTATGATACATTATTATGGGTACTACATATTAGTTATGACCGACGATTTCCATTTTCAGGCATTATTTGCCACGACTAACAATTTGCGTGGGCTTATACATGCTTTACAATCATTGCCTAGTTATATTTAATGTTTGAATTGCCAGCATGTTTTACTAACACTTAAACTGAAGAACAATTATAAAGTGCGTGCAGTGATTCATCGCAGACGTTAAAAACAAAATTTAATTTCAATGCCATCTTATATCAAAAAGAACTGTATTAAAATTAATGTATTTAAAACCAAATATTATAATTCACTGCTAACTACTGCAATGTAATTTACAATGCCGTTGATATCGTATCGAATGACGTCGCTGTCAATGACAGTTAACACCTCTCGTGTGCACCAGTAATATATTAAAGCACAAAGACGTGATATTGTTCAATCAATTTGAAGTATTGAACTACAAGTTGTGCTATAATACAGAGCTAAGGTTTTAATATAACATAGTCTTTAACCGCTTCAATGTTCACCACTTACAACCGCGAAGCCGCTAAACATTAACTAACGGACGACATACCCGCGGGGATAATTCTTACACAATAATACTGTTTTTACTCTAAAATTCCTGAATATGTTAAGAGCGTGTAAATTAAAGACTGCTGAAATTCGAAAAAGTATTTTACACGTAAGTATAGATATCTCTTTACTATTGCAACCATTGCTTGGTTATTCACGAAAGACTTGGGTTTTTAAATATCTCTTTACTATTTCATCCAATGCTTGGTTATTCACGAAAGACTTGGGTTTTTATATATCTCTTTACTATTTCAACCATTGCTTGGTTATTCACGAAAGACTTGGGTTTTTATAACTCGTTACATCCTGCTTCACCTGTCAATAATATTTTATGTAAAACTATTTAGATGAAAAGACATTTTTGCAAGACGGGTATATCCCAGTTGTCAAAAAGAAACGTGTCCATGAAATAAAAGACACGGTGATTAAAATCCGTTGTGGTGGACATCAATTCGGAAATGGGGTCTACCATTGACTCCAGGTCATCATAAAGACTCCACGTAATCAGTAAGACTCCACGTCATCAGTAAGACTCCACGTCATCAGTAAGACCCCACGTCATCATAAAGACTCCACGTAATCAGTAAGACCCCACGTCATCAGTAAGAATCCACGTCATCAGTAAGACTCCACGTCATCAGTAAGACCCCACGTCATCAGTTAGACTCCACGTCAACAGTAAGACTCCACGTCATCAGTAAGACCCCACGTCATCAGTAAGACCCCACGTCATCAGTAAGACTCCACGTCATCAGTAAGACTCCACGTAATCAGTAAGACCCCACGTCATCAGTAAGACCCCACGTCATCAGTAAGACGCCACGTCATCAGTAAGACTCCACGTAATCAGTAAGACCCCACGTCATCAGTTAGACTCCACGTCATCAGTAAGACCCCACGTCATCAGTTAGACCCCACGTAATCAGTAAGACCCCACGTCATCAGTAAGACCCCACGTCATCAGTTAGACCCCACGTCATCAGTGACACTCCAGCTCAGCACTCACTCATTTGAATAATAAAAGCTCCATAAATAGTCACGTATCGATTCTACATTAAACAAAATGTCTTTGTTTATTTTTTTTCCAAGATAACAGAAAACTTTTTCCAACTCGAGGTTGTATTAAATTTAAGCAAGTACTGCAGTATAATTTATTCAAGTGTGCTAATGGCCCTATTATACACATTGCCATTGTTGTTTTTATGATTATTTTACAACATAACAATGTGTCTTATTGGTCCATAATTACATTTGCTAAAACATTCATTACTTATACTTACAAGTTTATTGAATATTAAATTAAATTTGCTTTTATGACATACATAAAAGAGTTTTTGGTGGGATAAACGCATTCGACGGAAGAGCCAAATGTTGACATTCCCTATAGAAAATGTCTTGGCAGTATGACGTTATAATTGCCGCACGTAACCTTATGTGATAGTTTAAGTATTTAACTACTTTAAGTAGGCTAGCGCTCTTCGTTAAATTTTGTTTTTCCAGTTGGCATTCATATCTCCCAAGAATGCCAACTGAAAGCGGTTCAATACTTATATTTACAAATTGCAGTCCCAATGTAAAACTAAACGATAAGCAATGAGAAACTAAAGATAAGCAATGAGTGATGTTTGAATGTCAATTGAATTCGGTTTGGATATATAGTGGCATTGCCATGCGATGGTAAATATTGCGTTATGAATACATTACGTCGAAGTGGACTATATTATAGACTAAAACATTGGTACTGTTAATAATATCAGAAGGTTAAAATGCATTGAAGAGGTTATCTACAGAGAACATTAACATCAAATGTTTATTGTACAATAATATTTTTACAATTCATCCATTTTGTAAAAGTATTTATCAAATACAAACATTTAAAAAATGACATTTGATTAACGTTAAGTAGATTTTGTAATCTTTACGCAACATATTATCATAATGTTATCCGAATGTAACCTTCATGTACGAGCAACAAAATAGTGAAAACTAGTTTACGGCAAATAGATTCAATTATCAAGCCAGAAAATGTTACCGTGGGGACGAAATTCAATAACGTTTCACGGTATCTCACAGGTGAAGTTGACATTAATGTTATTCTAACACTTCAAAATATCTCATCAGGTCAGATGATAAGCGCAGTATTGTTTAAAACTGTTCCAACGATGACGTCATATCTTTAAAGAGTCTTAATTTTCAACGGGAATGCTGCTATTGCAAGAAATACGAGATGAAGCGAGATAAAACTCTATCTGCCATCTGAAGAATTTGGCGCGCGAGCGTCCTGATATAAGAGGAATATTGGGCTATTTTCAGAGCAAGTGAAAGTGGTTATCAGCGATATTCGGAGGTTTTCAATATAGAAATCAAACGAACAAAACATTAGTAACTGCTGTATCTCGTTGTGTATGTTTGAAAGTGATATTTAGTCGGCATATAACTGACGTAGCTCTACAGACAAAGCTGACATGTACTTCTCAAACATCCAATAAAGTCAACATAATAGGGTTCGTAACACGCAACGGGCTTTGCACATTACTCTAAAAACTAGCAAGTTACGATTCAAATTTATATAACCAACCATTTGTACAAATTGTAAATACAAAATTTGATGTTTTAGAGAGAAAAGATAAATCAGATCAATTATAGTTTACGGCCTCGACTATTACATAAAGTTTGCTGCGACATCAATAAAATACAATGCAAAATACCGCTTTTTCCCGTTAAAAATATATAACTTATGTAATAAAACATTTTAATTCTTATAATCGCGTTTAAATAACCGAGAAAATATAACCTAAGGGACCGATAAAGTGCAATTCTGATTAAACCGGTATGTATAAAACAACTACGTTACATTGTATCTAATAAAATATCTTACGGAAGCAATATGCAGAAATTTGAATTTAATTTGAGAAGTTGTAAAAGCTATTCCCAGCAGACCTGTTTATGATCTTCCAGTACAAACTGAGCAGACGATCAACAGTGTCGCGTTGAATTGGAGGAGACGGTTCCGATTAATTAAATTATATACTACAAATTTGAGAGAGGTTTCAGCAGGAATCTCCTTCATTACATTTGACAGGAGATCTCCAATTCTCCTCAGCGTACTTTTGTGTTTCCAAATTAATCTAGTCTTCCCTCCCTGCATGACTTCATGAATGTAATTACTGACGATGTCATTAATACATGTGTGCCAAGATTCTGAGTTGCTCGTTTGTAAATATCTAAAGCAATATAATCCATCAGCTTCATCTGTATAGACACCTTGTTGTTAAGATGCGGCAATAATGTCACTCTTAAAGTATTCGGTCACTATCATATTAAAGCGTAAGGAGCAATTGTTTTTACGTGTAAAATGTGTTTAAAAGTTAGTTAATTAGGCCAGTTTACTTCTGTTGCCAATCGACATCTGTTGTAGCTTCCGTAAGCAGTATTCTTAAAACTTTAAAATGAGTCACTGACCATGATATTTCTAGTTTATAGGATTATGAACTCAATCTGCAAAAAAGTGTTTTCGGTTTTATTGTTTATTCGCCTAAATCTCCCGGCCTTGTAGCAAGCGTTTCTAGTGGCATCCATATCTTTATGTACTCTAGGAAAACATAAACTGACTTTAAACCAAATAGGCGATGTCATTACATTAATAAATCTTCAAATGAACAAAAGAAATACGGGATTGCACAGATATACAATTTAAATTTTCCGCGGGAGTTGTATGCAATCTAATTTTCAATGTCATTCCGTAAAACATATTTGTCTTCTGATTAAATCAAGTTATTTTATGTTCTTTCAGACGGTTCTGTTAAGATTTAGTAATGTTGTCTACTTTGATACGATAGGTCTTAGATGAAGAAGTTTATTTCAGAGGACATGGTCATACCTTGCTCAAAGTTTACATACGGCTATTTGTTCGACACAAGTGACAATAAATTACAGAACTCTTGTGGCCGCTGGATAAGTTGAGTGTTAAAGTACAAGTATTAATTAACAAGTGTTGTCATTGAGCATGCTAAAAAACAGCTCATACGTCATGCTCTCCAGTGAAATATTAGCGTGTACAGCGATGGTCAGTCGTAAATACGTTGTACGTGTTAGAGGTTGCTTCAAGCGACTTGGTGACTAAGTATACGTTCGTCATTCTCAATGACTGTTTCTTGATTAATGTTTTAGTCTGAGTGGTATTTAACCAAATAGCTAATGGTGTCTACAAAACATCAATGTATAATTGCGTGCTTCGTTTTCTAACTTGGCAGTGTCCAAACATCAGTTTAAAGCATTTTTTTAAGTTTCTTAAAGCAATGATATTCTGTCATTATTTCCCCTTATGAAGAGATTACATGTCAAAAATTACCGCTGTCTGTTCTTATATTTCCAAAAGGACGAGGATGTGTTATCCATTTATTAGAAATCAGCATGCGATGTACATTACGCTGAAATTCTAACATAATGTGCTTAGCATTCCAGTCCCAGATGCTTAGTATAACATTCCCAGATGCTTAGTATTCCAGTCCCAGATGCTTAGTATTACAGTACCAGATGCTTAGTATAACATTCCTAGATGCTTATAATTACATTCCCAGATGCTTAGCATAACATTCCCAGATGCTTATTATTACATTCCCAGATGCTTAGTATTCAAGCCCCAGATGCTTAGTATTACAGTACCAGATGCTTAGTATTCCAGCCCAAGATGCTTAGTATTACAGTACCAGATGCTTAGTATTACAGTACCAGATGCTTAGTATTACAGTCCCAGATGCTTAGAATTACAGTACCAGATGCTTAGTATTACAGTACCAGATGCTTAGTATTCCTGACCCAGATGCTTAGTATTACAGTACCAGATGCTT
>JAUMGZ010018212.1:0-20092 GCA_032359645.1 Pododesmus macrochisma | reverse complement strand
CTCTGCGCGTACACACACACACACACACACACACAAACACACACTACTATAACACCGTACAGCTCTGAAACCTGGTAATTATAACTATAATAATGTTTGTGAAAAATTACGCAAGATTATAACATTTCTCAAAATCTCGCTTCTCAAACTCGCTAAAGATTTTTCGATTGTTATTACCGAGTTGCACATAAAGCGCATTCAGTAGCGTAACATGCATTATGCTGAACTATTTGACATATTTAAAAATGATTTGTTGAAATAGAAATGTAGATTCCTGTTTTTGTTGTTGGTTGTTTCGTTCATAAAACACAAATTTACTGATCGACACAAATATACATACTAGATAAAACAAAATTCTACCACTCTTTTGTTGAATGCAACATTTAAATTGGACGACAGTCGCATCGTTTTGGATCTCAATGTATGCGCGACTGCGTGATCAATTATACAAGGTCGAGCACTACCCCGTCATTGTCAATAGTTGTATTTTCTCGTTATGTACAGGAGTTTCTAATATTTATACCATAATATTTCCTATAAAACATTGCAGCACGTCAATCGTTAATGGGATTTAAAACATATTTAACACTTTAAGAAATCCCAGAAAACCTGATTAGATTAGAATCAGGCGCGTCTTTGCTTACTATGAATATTTAATGACACTATCGCCTATAGAAGTAAAAATACGGATAAATTAATGTAGTAGAATATAAATAATTAACGTCTTTGTTGATATTGTATTGAGATATATAAATCAGAATCGAAAGGGTTGTAAGCTACAGCTAATTTCTAATCCTTGTTAAAATACAACACAATGCAATCAAAAATGTTGACTATATCTTAACTAGACCCTTTCATTCATAAGAAACAGTAACAAATAGAACAAAGCTCTCCTTAACATCGCAAATATAATGACCTAACAATAACAAACCATAATGTAAATAGAATAGATACAGACAATCGCAATTTGTGTTTCACTAAATATAAATTCCTCATATTGACTACGAACGTGACTTTACTGTTGTTTTACTGGCAAAAAATACAACTTCATGGTAAATTCTAATAAACCATAATCAGTATCATAATGCCTACAGGTGTACTTCACGGCCGACATTTTTCTAGAGTTTTTATTATAGGAATCTTGATTTTTACACGTTTTCAATTTGTGATAATGGCAATCTGTTTAAGTAGCTGTAAACAACATTCTGCTTAAACAAAAGTGCTCACAAATATACGGATGATGCTCCGAGGAAGATGTTACAATCCCTATAAGGACGTGCGTTTCATTATTATATCATGGATTTCTTCAGCACCGTTAAACATGCATGTAGTTGGAATATCTCGGAGCGCCATTAACGTGATTAGGGGAAATAAGATGTCTCAAATAAACAATATCGACAGAGTCAATTACCACATACTCTTCTGGAAATGTAGCTCTTGTGGATACCATGATTTTCTGTTATATATTAGCTTGGACGCTCATGGCTTGTTACACACCCTTGTATGTATTATAGAAGGACTATCGATCTCATATAGGTCAACTGTAGACATCGTACTTTGACTGGTTTGTTTGTTTGTTTATTGTTTAATTGGGGTTTAGCGTCCCTTTAACTTATGCATAGGTCATATAAAGACGGCGTCTGCTTGCGACAGTGCGCACTTATGGCGAATTTACAGTGCTGCCTCACTGAAATATCACGCCGCAGACACGATACTTCACTCGGTCAAATTATCCTGACACCGAGCCAACCAGTCCTCATCCTACCCAATGACGATGGGCGCTTATTAGCAGGGAGCGAGAAGATTGCCTAATTTTAAAGTCTTAGGTTTTGACCCGACCGTGGATTCTAGCACCAGTCTACCAGCACGAAGTAAGCGCCCTAACCACTGTGCCACCGCACTGGTCATACTTAGACTGGACTATACAAGTATATTCTATTTCTTTAACTTCTCTCAGTATTAGTCAATAACTTTACGAAAGCCTTTCTATGTAAGTGTACTGTAAATTATATAAAGTCTAGTTACGTTTTACGCATTACATACTATCATGTAGTTTTTTATTAGAAAATGGAAATACTTCATATAAATTTAATTTTCGAACATTTCACAATACCAAATGTCCGTTTTTGATTCATTGCTGTAGTTGTTAATTTCATTCTTCATTGCCAAATATAGCTAAGATCATCAATACAGTTGTCATAAAAAGGGCCGTTGCTATTAAAGCGTGTTGCGTTCTTTTTACCGTTTTTTCACTTTACATATTGTGACCCGTGTTTTAAGTACGAAGGAATTTCTGATTATCTCACAATTAATAGAGGAATGTTTATTAAATGCAAAATTCATCTTCAATAACGTGAAAATTCTAATATCGCATGTATTAATAATTCAATTCAGTTAACTTGAAAATACATATGTTACTGTTTGCATTCTCTGTCGGTCACAATCAAATGTTCACATCACCTTGGCACTTTATTACAACAGGCGATAATGAAGGCAGAATATTGAATGTAAGACATTAGCTCAAAAGACCAGTATCCTTAAATAAAACACAGACGTTTATAGAATACTCAATCAATAACAATTAAAACGCTCAAGGGTGTAATAAAAAGCAAGCAAGAATAAGATTGTATGGCTTGTAATCAGTTTGATATTAGAAAATAATGTGACGGGGAGAGTCTGAAGGCACTGATCATGTCACATATCTTGACAGTGAAGCTACATAAACGTCCGGATTAATGAACGCTTTCTGTTGATTGAGTTATCAGTACTGACATTTCAATGTTAGTGCAACAAAAGGCGCTTAAACACGCAACAAAACGACTAGATTAAACGTACACGTTTAAATGCACAATACACTGGCAATCTGGCTGTCTGAAGAAAAAAATGCCAATATAGTCGTTTATTTATAGCACTTTATGTGCAACATGAACCAGATATATGAACTTGTCATATAATCAAGAATAATCGCAGTTGAACATGCAGATTAGTTTTGGAATAGCGTAAAAGTGTGTTTGAAACGATCAAGTTTCGTTTTATTTGTCCCATTTCGAAGTATTGGTTTGTTTTGGCGTGTAACACTAAGCAATAATATTATCAAGCAAATTAAATTATTTGGAAAATTGGATTAGGCGTACAGATGACGGAATTATTGAGAAGGAATCAATACAGCGCCCGTGAATTTAGCACGGAAATAATAAGTATTATAATATCTAAGCCATAATTCTAGTCCCTTATGTCTTCACAAGGAATGGCCAGTGACCATCGTCAAGAAGAATTTTCATTTTAAATCATATCAACTCTCTGGGTTGCTTTTCACTTAAACATCAACTCCGAATTGCATATGTAAGCAATATTTGTTTAGGTTTTTACCGAAAACGGTCATTCCAAATTAATTGATGATTTGTGCAAAAAAAAACCCAAAAAACCAGCACCACCAACAGTTTCATATACAAGTAATACCATCATTATAATTTTACAAAACATTTCTTGCAAATTGTTTCAAAGGAATTTTCTTTCAAATGAATATTTTGTCAATTTCTTTGCAATCCTCTTTCAGGGAAAATGAAAAAAAGTTCTTACTGTTGACTACTCGAATCACTCCCCATGGTAACATGAATGCCAGGATGAAGACAAACTCTTGTATTGTATAAACAGATAGCACAGAGAGGAAGACGATATCCACTACAAATGACGTCACAACGATAAAGGCATCGAACACCTGCAATAAAATACTCCATTAACGCATGTGATTTATAGAGAATGAAAATTAAGACTCAGTTGTATCAAACACTGAAACAGTAGGAATGTCACATTTATAGCACTTGCAAATTTTGATTGAAATAAATTTATTGCGTGGTAAACGACAGTGCTTTCTTATCAATCAATGACCTTGTTTAGTTAAGAATACGAGTGTGAATGCAACACAAACTAAAAAATTTCCCTTTTTATATACATTTTTAGTAATCACGCAAAAGAATATTTCTAACATAGATTTAAAAAGAATTGTAGCTTACTTCAAGTCTGTTGTCCAGAAAGCGTTCACCAAAACAAAATATTTTGCATATAGTACCGACCAACAGAATGCTCACGATAGAAATACTGATTTTATGTAATATCTTGGCGAACTTTTTCTCCATACTGTCTTCATTAAGTAGTCCCGCCTTTATCTCATCTTCACTGAGACCAGTTTCGCGTTTTTTCCTGGATGGAACAGACTTTGGATGGATAATCGAGTTGATAACTTCCTGAGATGAATTGTTTGAAGCATTCGCTTCTATGCTTGGTAATATATTGTCTAATTTTGTGCCCTCCCAATAAATCTGAGCTTTTATAACTTTGTTTAGTGCTAAGTCCATTTCTTTTAGACCACCCATATGAACTTCATCGGGATACTTGGAACTCATTTCTTTGAGGAATGTACTAGTAGTTTCTTGTGTTTTGGTGAGAATATCTGTAAGAGAAATCAAAATTGAGGGTTAATTAAAATACTCTCTTCATATATAATACATATCGTTCGGACAATACTGTGTTTAGTTGAAAATAAGACTTTAACACATGTACCACATGTTTTTCGGACACCGATTCCTTTCTCATTATATGCTGACCCAGTATGATTGTCTGACTGTTTAGACTTCAGTTTAACCTAAGTTTTCGTTGAAAGGTAAATGAGTGCCCACAGAAGTACCCCGACCCCTCTTGACATATCGACAGTCGTTTAACATACTAAAGATATACACAGACTGATATTTATTTATTTTCTTGACTAATATTTTGCAGATTTAGCATAGCCAATAATCATCCCTTGCCAGTCAGGGAAGTGAAATACAAACAATGACAAGTGTGTTTATATGTGTGGACGCTGGTATGTTAATCAGCCACTCGTCGCAGCTTCGGCCGTTTTCGTGTACTTCGTGTACTCATCATTGTTTGAATGAGAGTAACGGATTAACCCGAGGTTTGCCGATTGATAAAACACAACACATTCGATAGAACTTCTTTTTTAGTTTCTATTTCCCTTTTTCAAAAGACTTACGAAAACATGTATGGATTATGTGCATTCATAGTTAGTTTTTTTTATAGACTTCTTATTCTGGTAAGAAGGATGCATATCTATTTGGTTTCTGACAAAAATACGCAAAACAAAATGACAAATATTACTTTCAAAACATTAAAACTCAGACATGTTGAGTTTTGTTTTCAATTTTTTTGATTTTTTCAACGAAATATGCAGCGGTTATATCATAAGCTGTAGCCCGTTTTGGTCTTAAGATTTGGACATTTGGCCACTATCTAAGCTAGTTATACTGTTACCTTTTACATGATGTAAGTCGAGAACAAGTTCTCCAAGGACTAAAGCACAATCTATAACGTTCAATAACACAACCAGCAGTAGGACATTCTTACTCCGTAACAGTTTCCCGCCTTTATGTCTCACTCTGAAATAAAAACGTACAAAATGTGAAAACATTATAAAATATGTATAATATATGAGATAACTTTAATGTGAAAACGTCACACAAGCATACATGTATATCTTGTATGTGACAACATTGTTATATATAACATAGCTCTATATCTTATATGTTAAAATATCGCACAAAACATATTCCTTACATACAATTATATACCTTATATGTGCTTGAAGACGTTTTACAGAATATAAACCTTATAATTATGTGCAAACTTAATAAAAAAACCCATATACTTTATTACTATGTTAAAATGTTTTATAAAACATGTACCATATATATGAAAAAACGTCATACAATACATATATAGTCTAGTATGTTAAACGATATGAAAAAACACTGTACATGGATATTTATATATGTATGTATATTTACGTCATATCTATGTCATAAGTATATTTAAGGTCATTTTAAGGATCTTGAACACTTGTCTTTAAAAGTAGTAGAAACGATAAACGTTACTTAGCTGCATATCATAGTTGACCTACAATTAAGGTCAATGTAGAAAAGGTAACCATTCGTTTGGTTAAAAATGTATATTGTTATGTAGCATAATACAAGGTCATTGTAGACAAAGTTAAATAGGTACGATATTCAAAGAAACAACTACAATCGTAGGAAATCGGGTAATGTTCCAGGTCAGTACTATCAGATGGATATATATATATTTGTTATTATTTCTATCTAATTTTGGGTAATGTTCCAGGTCAGTACTATCAGATGGATATATATATATATATTTGTTATTATTTCTATCTAATTTTGGGTAATGTTCCAGGTCAGCACTATCAGATGGAGATATATATATTTGTTATTATTTTTATCTAATTTTAGAGTAATAAAAAGCCTTTCTATTGAGTAATAAAGTTGTGGAGAGACATTAACAGGAAGTCTGGTTTTATGTTTGATCGTCTGCTGAAGTAACTGAACGAACATGACCCAGACTGACAGACATAGATTATAAAACGTCTGATCAAAATAATTGTTGTATATCGTCATAAAGGATGTAAATCAGAGGTAAATTAATAATTACGTATAAATATATCTACGATAAAATATGCATAAAAATGTTTTGTTATGTTTAAATCTTTTGAAATAGAAACAAATATACACTACCTAAAATACACTCGTTAAAGTGTAAATAAACAGGCCATTCAATTTACATGTTATGCATTGTACTGTGAAATATGAAAGTTATTCTCTAAACAGGATTCAAGATGATATATTTACCATCGCATGGCAATGCCACTATATATCCCAACCAAGTTCAGTTGGCATTCATATCGCCTATGAATGCCATCACTCATTGCTTATCGTTCAGTTTTCCATTGCTTATCGTTTAGTTTCTCATACATTTTACCGTTTAGTTTGTTACATTGGGATAGCAAATGATAAATATAAGTATTGAATTGCTTTCAGTTGGAATGCCAACTGAAAGCAGTTCAATGCTTAAATGAATATTTTTATATTATTGAAATAAGAATACGGTGATTGCACTAACGTCTTTTGTCGCATTCTCATTTCAAGAGCATTCTCCGTGAAGAAAAATGAACAAGATAATTTGCTCATTAAAATATGTGTTGCATTTGGAGATAGCTTTTACGTTCCAAGATCACATAGAAACAAACCAATAACAGGAAGACAAGACATGGAAGTGAAACAGCGAAATGACTGGGAAGTGAAACAGTTAAATGACTTGGAAGTGAAACAGCAAAATGAAACACCAACGGAACTATATAAAGAAAGAGCAGCATGACTGGGAGATTAAGCCGTAACATGAATAGAAAATGAAGGAAAATCAGCAATAGGAATTGAAATAGCAACTGCATTGGGAAAAGAAGCAGCAACAGAAAGGGACAGAGCTCCGTTTTGAGTTTCTCTTTCTCATTTCAACATTTCCCCGTGTGCTTACCTTCTCCAGGAGTAAAATCCCGAAAATGCATACAAAGTTTGAAACCAAGCTCCTTCTCCAGTTTGGGGTACAATTTCCGAAGTACAAACTCTTCATCTTCCTTGGATGATTTGTACGATATGAATGCGTCATATTCCTTGCCATCTGTAACAGAATAAACAACAGGGTGAGTTCTTTTTACAATTACAGGAGGTTTTTAATGTGTGACTTACATTAACAAGGATTACGTACTTATGAAGTTAATGGTTTGCTATTCGCTGCATACGGAATTTTAAAACAAATACTAATGAGAACCCTACAATGTATAATGTCAATGTACCAATGCAATATGTGATTTCATGAAATCATCTAACAAATATTTTACTTTGAAGCTACGTTTCTGGACATCGTTTGAAAATAGATAGTCGAAGTACTCTGGTATAATACAAACCAACTTGTTTTGGTTACAACTCTCCTCGCTGTGCCACTTTAAAACTTAATGTACACCATTTGATATTTCTTAAAGAATATTTGGGTTGAATTTAGTTTGAAGTTATGAGGCACCTTCATATATAATTTCTACAAATAGTTTTATTCTAAATAGACTGTAATATATAAAAGCAAAACAGATGCTACCATTTATCTATGTTTAACAAGTGTCGTGTATAGATAAATCATTACCGTCTTCTTCGTAGTGCTGGAAATAATGGACAATCTTCATAATAAATATCATTCTACGTCTCCATAGTAAATAAGGCAAGGTGATCATCGTGATAATAAAAACAGTGACCAGCGACACAGATATCCCCACCACGTACCAGTGCCACGGACTCTCTTTTTCAGCTGCTAATAGAAAATCATATGAAAATAAACACTCCAGTATCTGTATATTTAATGCAAAACAGAAAGAAGAAATGTTAACCCAGGTAGAGAAAGGCTTGTTTTTTTGTCAGCACAACCGTACGCTACAAAGACAATGCACTTACTATGAACGTGACACGCATAAAATTCTAAGAAATATTCAATCAGACATCTGGTGTCTTATTAATCCTTTCGTTTTAAAATTAAAAAATAGGAAGATTTAATCGATTGGTAGAAATCAAACGTATACATTAGTATGCAAATAAACTTAAAAAAATTACGTGACAAATAATAACTGATGATATCACTAAAATACATTTCATCAATGTGATTAAATTTACCACAACAAAAGTATGTACTGAGATATACAGTTGATTGATGTGAATCAATAATACATGTCAGATTAAAATTAACTTGGTGATGCAACTGCATGTAATGTGCATCTTAAGTGTCTTTCAACATTTTAAAAGGAGAACTGTACAAATGAACGTTTATTTGGGTCATTCATAAGTTACAGTGCTTGTGTGTTGTGTTAGTAAACGTATCGTCTGGCTGTCGTCATTCACTTATAATTAGGTTCTAACTAAGATGAACAACTAATTGATGTACCTGTGGTTTTGTCACGATGTACCACAATATAGGGGCACAAAACCACTTTGATGGGAGGAGAACAGGTGTCAGTTATGTTTGATTTTTCATTGCCTTCTTCTGACATTAATGTTTAACCTGTGAGTAGGATTGGTATGTGGAACACGCTATGCATAATAATTTTTTTTGTACTAATCATTCTACCTGAAGTATAAACCCCTCGAGACTTTTCTCAATGCTAACGCCAAAATAGCCCTAGTGATATATTTGCGAAATAGGCTTCAGATTGGTAAAAATGTGTATGCGAAGTTTTCTCACTTTTATAAATCCTTGAATAAATTGTAAGAGTAAATCTCAAAAGAAATCAATCAATTCTTAATATTTATCTATGACACGTATATCGATATGATCCTGAAGTAAGTGGTGTTATATACATATAGAAATACTACGCTGATTAATTGTTCCTTTATCTCACGACTATTATTCTCGATTTCCGATCATTTTTGTTTATATCCAACCTATGTATGCATGTGCATATTATAAAGAAAAACTGCAAGACAAACCATCAAACAACAGCAAAAAATGGGATATATACAAACGTCAATACACGTGTGAGGACTTTGCTGTCAACTTTAAAAACGTACATTTACATATAGTAAGTATATATTGTAATTGGAAAACAATTATGCCAATAACCTGTGCTAAACCGTGAATTGTTTTCTGATATATAGAAATATATATGTCACCGCAGGCCATACAAATGATTGACATCAGACAGATAAAAAAAAACTAAGTAATACTGTAGTTAAGTTGTTATACTTCACACTATGTTGTACATGTGAACTGTGCCGCCCAGAACCTTTGGCATTGTGTGTACGTGAACTGAATAATAAACACGACTGCATATACACATCTCGTACATAACAAAAATACAGTAATGTTTTGAAATCTAGTTATATACTAATAGAAAAAATTAAACTGCAAAAAACCGAAATGATTGCTCTTATATTGTGAGGGATGATAATTACACAGAATGCAATATTTCTATGTGCGTTTTATTGATAAAAGAAACGTGCTCATGATGTATATAAAATGACAATGCTCTTTGAAATGGCGTCATCAATGTGTACGTTTAACGTCACTTCTAATTTATTTCACCGATATCGTGACCAAGGGAGAAAGACCAAACCATAGCACAGGAAGAGAAGCGACGACAAGAACAGGAAATCAAAGAAACAGGGATAGCTCAGAAAGAAGAATAGACCCATGCAACGGCGCTGCCGCCTACTCGTCTATCGAACTTTACATGGGGTTCTTTATCGCGCCAGTGGGTTAAAAATCATTGTACATAGGACCGCCAACTTAACGTCCCTTCCAAAGGAAGTGCTGATCTTTGCATAACCTCTATTCTTCAATCTGTTTGATTTGGGTGACCCCACGAGAGGAGAAAATCGAGTCGACATGTTCATACACATACACAACGATGTATGCGTGTGAATGTAACTCAGGTTTTGTTTTCAAACAATGCATGCAAAGACGCGTGATATTTGAAGCAGTGGACTTTTAGAATTTATTTAATGAATGAATACATTAATACCGGTAAATTCTGAGCGACCTCTTCACTACAGTTGAACTGTGTGTGGGAAAGTAATCACATAAAAAGCCATCTTATAATTTTAAAAATAAAAAACTGTTACCCTAAGAATAATTTTCGGAGTTGGCTGTTTTTCGAAATTGGCCGCAGGACTTGTGATTATAGGCTACCACAATAATTTCAAGAAAATCGAACGCAGTAAATGAAGTTGTTTTGTTACTCAGACGGTAATTTCCTTTTATCAAAACCATGCCCTTATAATTAAAAAAAAAACAATTTTCACCCAGAAATAATCTTCGGTTTTAGCTGATTTTCGATCCTTCCATTAGGACTTGTATTGTAGGATACCTCTAGACTATCATGATAATTGGTTTAGAATTAGATATGCTATTTAGGCGAAAAGATATAATGACGAATGAATGACGAAAAGGTAAAAACATTAAACACTATGATATAATTCAATATCTCTTGATGTGTATGCTGTACACGGGTAAGTTTTTTACCTTGAAACAACTTTCCGTTATTCTTACTAAAATACAAACAGTTGATTTTTGAATCCTACATCATTATTTTGTATTCATCATAATCCGAACAAAACAACGATGCAGTGTTGTGAATGTGAAACTCCATAACTCCAATGAGTGATATTGAGTGTTGGCCTCGGTTAATTCTCGTAAACGACATACTAGTCCGAGCAATAAGCGTGAACTAGCTTGAATGGTTTGTTATATAATACTAGTTAAATATCCTCCATATAAAGTGTTAAAACATTCGTTGTAGAGATCCTACATGTTAATTAAGTGTTAAAACAATAGTCGGTGGACCTCTATGTACCATTTTAAGGAGAAGGTTAAGTGCAATAGAACCAACGAACGTCTTTCTGCACTTATTATCATTGAGACACATTTGAATCCGTGTCAATAACAAAATACAAGGACAAACGTGTTCTAAAATAGAAATTACAAATCAATTTAATTTTTCTGAATTTTTGTTCTCCCTGGAGGCTTTATTGGTTATTTTAAACAAAAGTGGATTCATATTAATGGTAAAATAATATGTTTAATGGTCCTGTAGTTTTCCATTATAGGAATTTTTATGTCAAACACGTAAAGTCTTGCGTTATGATTTGTATGCATATTTTATGTTTGTCAGATTAATGATCTTTTTAAGTAATTAAGAACATTTTACATATGCAAATTATTATTTAACTGATTGACATAAAGTAAGGATATTTGTCATTTAAATGTTAAATGAATTTATTGTGGTTAGAACTTTTTGTTTCCCTTTATATTTACAGGCATTTTATTTTGCATATAAACTACAGATTGACGGGCACTTTGTTTTGTTATCTCCTATTTATGAACTGCATGGAAATTTCCACACTTTCGGGCTACTATCAACATTTACAATGTCAACAGTCTATTTTTCTAACTTGACTTGTTAACTAAACAAAATGTTAAAAACACCACGTTCAAGTTTGATATCAACAACTTCAAGACCTTCTTGTTTTGTTAGCTATTTTCATGTCATATCTGTTTTTGTTTTTCCTTTGGAAATTGAGTTTTTAAATTGCGTTCATAGAACCCTTCAGCTGGAACAAACCGGAACTATATCGTGATTACATTGCCACCGATGTTCATAAACCATTTGTATATATTTATAATTGATATATCAAAATGAGCACAGAATGGTTGAGAAAAGCTTTCACGTGAATTGTTAATTTCTAAAAAAAAATTATAGGGCCTTTTTGATTCTGCATTTATTTGAAGTTTAAAAAAAAGTGTTTTCAAAACTTTTCTAATTCGTTTTAGGTTTTGAAAAGTATACACATGTAAGAGAGTACCTAAACAGTTATATTCAAAATAGAAAAATGACTACACGGAGATTTGCTAGAAGAATAGATAAGGCATTAGTCTTTAATTAAAATAGATAATCTGCATAAATGTACACATTTTGTAACAAAATATGTGACTTGCATGTATTGTATATTGGGCAATAAACCCTGACAGAAGTGTTCGATTCTTTGGATTTCTCTAAACGCATTTTTCTGAAAATGCGAAGGTTTTATTTTAAATATTTATAATTTATGCATTAGACGAAAGTTTTACAAAGTGAGATATTCACACAGGTGTACATAAAATCACAGGAATGTGCTGTAAGTGTCTTAATCATGTTTTGTCAATTATATTGATGAGTCAATTTAATTCACTATGCATAACTTTCGACTTATGCAAATTAGCATACTATTTTCGAACCAATGAAATTTGGTGATATTGATTGATGTACAATATCTTAATCATAACCACACAAGATCTATCATAAAGTCTGTGATGGGTATAAACCATGTGAACAATATAAGACATGGATCTGTGACAGGTATAGGTCACGTGATTACGATCAGTACAGTATATGAAAGGTATAAATCACGTAAAAAAGATCAATCATAGAGTGAAGTCAATGATAGGTACGGATCACTTGAATCTATAGGGCGAATTTGTTGCAAATAAACTAGTTCAGGTTTTGGTTTATGGTTTCAAACTAGTTTTCAAAACTATTCTTAAACTCAACCCAGTTTACTTTTTGGAAACAAATGAATAGTTCTATTTACAAAAATGTCTACTGAAAATATAAGCCAAGTAATTACTTGATTACATAAAACACTTTCAGTCATGGAAGCTTCAATTCCCCCTCAACGTAAGAAAATCGCCTTAATTCTTCAAGAGTATAGAGATGAAGATTTTTCATAAATAATTTAGGATGAATAAGAAAACGTTTGCTTCTCTGTTAAGCCATAGACTGGAGACAAATTCCTATAAAACACCCAAAATTGTCGTGAAAACTACATAAACTGCAAGTCATTCCCGTCTATTAGTTAGACCCTATATACATTGCAATATGAGAAAATTTTACTCCAAAATTATTGCTACAGGTGCCTATGGTTGTGGCAGCCGCCATCATGCTCTTTGCACTAAACCTTCTAGACCACAATGCGAGGTGGTTTGATCGGTTAAGCAAACCGGTTTTAGTTTACCAGCATCAAAGCAAAAAACCTGTTTTAGTTTAAAACTAGTTATAAACCATTTTGTCGAACAAATGGTAAGTTTACTGAACTGGTTCGAAACTAAAACTATGGATGAGGCAAAAGTTATCTCAACTTTGATGGTCCTTTCCCGATTTTAATTTAAAATCTGACCAACAATGATAAAGCTAAAATAGATTTAAAAAAAAAAAAAAACGTTAAGCTACATTTGATATCATATTGATATTAGCCCTAAACATATCATGGTTAATTCTTACGTTTAGTTTTGAAAGTTTAACAATTAAGTATACGTGAAGAGCCTGGCATTGACCTTCTCGATATATCATACAAGGCGACGTGCTAATCGTCGCGGCGTGCATTTAAAAAAGTCTTCACAAACAACTTAACATTGAGAAATTGGTGTTAGAAATATATGACAGGGAACTGGGAAAAGAGAAAGATCAACGGAGTGTAACGATAAGGTAGAATGTTAAGTAAATTAAACAAAAAATAACGACAAATTGATAGCGTAATTACCACGACACTTCAGGGGTCGTCATGAATAAAGATGTGGACAAGTGAAGTGAAATATCCATGCAAATAGTAAAACGCCCTAAAATATCCTCATAGGAACAATTTAAAACAAAATCAAACACCAATTACAAATGTTCAATAAAACCAAGCTTTTACATTGTGGTAATGATAATCTACAGTGTCCGTGTATCACCACTGGTTAGGTCAGACAGAAACTGTTCAACCCCAGGTGGTTGTGTTGTCAAAACGCGACTTGTTGGGTGTAGAAGAGATATCGTCGTCTTAACGCAATACATGGTATTTCATAAACAAAACTCAAAGAAACAGAACATGTAAATAAATACATTTTGGGTACTATCTTTCTTCTCATTTAAAAACTCTTTATTGGTGTTTTTTTTCTAGGTGTCCGTACCCACATGTGTAAAGCACATGTTAATGACAATATTATTCTTTTAGAAGTTGTATTGGACTTGGTATAACCCCATTGTGCTTATCGTTAATAAGACATGCCCCATCAAAACACGAACAATGTCTTGAAAGTTAAAAATGTATTTGTTTCATTATTATTATGTCGGGAACAAAAATGTGTCCTTCGTAGAATTCTGTGGAAATAAAATGACGCATTATAAAATCCTTAAGGTGGATCCTAGGTCTGAAGTTTTAACATTCGCGTGAGCGACATCTAGCGCATAGGTAAGACATTACACATTACTGCCAAACAAGCATTTTGTCCAATTTTGCAGAGTTATCTCCCATCTGTTAATGACGAATGTAAATGTGAATGATTAATCAGTTTGAATAAATATTTGTAAATAATGTTCGTTATGCAGTGATCATTATGTTTGTTGATCCGAGGTGTGGTGTTTCACTTACTGCTCCACTTGTGACAATTCTTTGGGTTAAATGCACATCTGCCGAAAACCTAACCATGAAAACTTTAACAGTATAGTAACTTTTAAATTGCAATGTTTACCATCGCGTAAATGTTAATGCCATAATTTATCCCAACTGAATTCATTTAGCATTCATATCACCTATAGCATTCATATCGCCTATAGCATTCATATCGCCTATGATTGCCAATATTCATTGCTTATCGTTAACCATAGGAGATATGGATGCCAACTGGACAAAAGCAAATTCAACATGCAACCCTAGCGCTCTTCATTAGATCTGCTTCTGACCAGTTGACATTCATATCTCCTATGGATGCCAACTGAAAACAGTGCAATTCTTAATTATCATTTATCAACCATGAGATAAGAAAAACTACGAAGCATGCATTACATGACAAGAAAGTAAGGAAATATGCTAATTGTATCCCGGAATTTAGAAAATGTGTGTGAAATGTGTGTCCGTAAGGGAATGGTTTGTATGTAAAGAAATGTGAAGAAATTACCTTGATTTAGATGGCATCCTTCTTGCATGCATGAACAGCGTGGTCATGTATGTATATTGTGCAATGTGAATTGTGTCCCTTTTTACAATATTTAGACTGAACACCCTTCAACTTTACGAGAAGTGTTGTTTCAGATATGTAAATTGTGTGCCATTGTTAACATTATTTACGGTGGCACTTGCTGTGGAATTACCTTTAAGTTACACGTTTACCTGTACAGTTCTCTATGGTGATATAATTATATTCTGTACTCTTACTGATTTATGATCATGAGTTGTTGATATTGTTCTTGCTATTATAATACGGTACTGTTTATACTGATGCTGCCAAAATGCTCTTGCTATTGTTTTAAAGATAATGTCCCTTTTTTGTCTTTTCATGTATAGATCGACTCTTAATCAATCTACATAGAAAGATTATTTCAAACGTACATTTATGACAGCTAATATCCTGTTTTAGTTTAATTTAGCGTGGTCTTTTTTCATGGCTAACGTATTGGAGCTGCATGTTTAAGGTGCCGTGGCAAAAACGCCTTCAATTACCGCACATATTCTGAAGATGTGAGCGCACAGAGACCCCTTGAGGGAACGTTGTGAGAGTTGATTGAATTAAGAATTAGAGAATGTGAGCCAGTAATTATATTTGTACGCTTGATTCTGTCTTAAAATCTATGAATGTAAACCTTTTTATTATAGCCAATAAACTTGACATTCAGTTGATTGACACATGACATGTTTTATTTTCATTGTGGTTATTTTAATGATCCATCTATTGATTCAACTAATATCGTTTAGGGAATTTGTCAACCTATAGTGTGACCGTGTATTATTTCTTTCTTTCTTTCTTTTCCTTTTTGTTTTTTGTTTTTGTTTTTTAAATTAAAATGTTGGCAAAAAATCCAAGATTTTGAATTCCAAGTTAAACTTTTGTTTAAATATATGGTATGCGGGTATGTTAAAAAAAAAGTTTACATTGAAGCTCGCGATCGCGTCGTTTTTCTTTATTCTGTATCTTGTTCATATAATATTCCGAACTGGCAGTATTGTCCGAACTCTCTTGCGATTTTATCTACTTATATGTGCACGAGCGGCAATTTAATTTGCTCCTGATATTTAATTGAAATAATCCATCTTGTCATGAATTATAGTAACACATTTGGATTCATCGTACATATAATTAATAATACTGTCTATTGTTTATTGTGCTGTCTTAATGTGTCTTGGCACCATTGACATTCATCTTATGATACATGACCTATACCAGAATATAATTAGTAGTATATATAGATTGTTTTGTACTTTTATCAGAGTAAAGACCAAAATACATGAGCATATAACGACAGTTCTTTTATTTAATTGAATCATGGATAGGCTTCCAAAAAATGTTCGAAGAAAAAAAATATTAATGCTTAGAGTTTTTCGCAATGAAAATGACATTTGACACCTACTGACATTTTGGCGCATCCAATATCACAGCAGATCGCGTTTTTTTAACTGTCCGCTTTTATCCATTAAAAGTCTTGCAAGAACTACGCATTTCAGGTCGTTTAAAAGGGTTTTAACACTATTTATATTACCTTCACACAGTCACTGTCCCGTAACTACTTCAACACGAATCTATTAACCTGACTACTATAGGTTGACTAATTGATTGTGTGTATACCGAGTTCTTTCATCGCCACGAGGGACAGCGAGTTAAACAAACGAGGTGGAAGCGTGCACCTGGACATGTTTGTGAAAAATCAAAAACGATGAAACATAATGACCCACACATTATATCCTCACAAACACATACTTATGTAAGAGATATATGCTGCAAACACATACTTATGTAAGAGATATATGCATGAAAAGTAACTCTCGAAATGAAAAAAAGGTAAAATAACATAAGTTATATTCACCACCTAAAAGTCAAGGATGTAATAAAAAAAAAGCAATCTGAAACATCCCTCAAATAAATATGATATTTATAAGAGGAAAGAGCCAATACTCTATGTGGGGCATCCCCGTCCCGAATTCCAGGTTCAGCTCTGAAGCAGCCGTCATTAATGAACTCTATAGAGAAAATGAATTCAGAATAACAAGACCTCGATAAATCAAAGCGACAAAGCAACAGAAAGACGGGGAAGGGAAAAATCACTATTGTAAAAAAAATCACACCCCAACAATAATATAAAATGTTCTTGCCAAAAATTTAAATGTACGCGCATTTAAATGCAAGACTTTTTTGTGCGATATGTTTTTTGCAATGCGGTATTACTATAGTGAACAAGATAAAACTGCAAATAGAAGAGAATAAAGTTATATGCAAAGACAGGAAAACAAAAGAAAAAGATCAAATACAGGTCACGAGGAAAAGTGGCTATAGAAACGGCAATGGGAGCAATAACGAGCCAGGACGGGAAGGGGGGGGGGAAGGACCACTCAAAACAGTGTTACCGTGTACTCTTTTGTGATACATTGACTCCAATCATCATTTACCTGCTCGACTTTACAGTAAACGGGAGTATTAGAAGATCTAAATCAGATTGGATCTTCATTAGGCATGGGATTAAACTAAATCCTTTGTAAACGGGACTGCCAGCTCAGATTCCCCTGTGAGGAGCGTGTCAATTTCTATCTAGTCTCTACTTTTCTATCACCGGTGGCCAACCAGGAACACAATTCCAAGCCACCATACCAGTAGATGTCTGGATCATTAAGGCACAGACCCGCTGCTGTTATAAAACGTCAAGTACAGGAAAACACATTTGACCCCAAATACGGCATGTTGGTTAAGATTTACTTTGACATGTCACTATACGTTATTAACTTAAGGATTAATATATTTAATATGTGTGACCTTCAATGCGTTAATAGGCTGTCTTCCTTGTTGAACATCGTTATAAATGTCGTTATGGGAAGTGGAATTCTATAAAGAAATATGCATTCTCATCCGATGACATCATACGGTTTACGTCTACACACTAATGATAAATCAAGCTTTACACGGCTATGCCAAAGATATAATCTCTTACTTTTTCTTATCACGTCAACATGTCAATGTTAAGTGTATTTCGTAATCTCCAGACAACTCAGATCCCAATTTTTGACGACTTCGTAGGTGTGAAACCTTCATAAAATTGTCAGTTTTATCTTTAAGTTTTTGCTTATGACAAGTTTTCAAACACAGGTTATTAAATCATTTTCATAATTATAGTTAAATACTCTACTACTAGCTTTGAGTGTAATGTTTTCCCCAAAATAGTGTCCAACTTATATTGTTTACCAACTACTATTATTAATTATATACAAAATTGTAAACTGAAACATGCCATCAATAAATATAATATCTATAAGAGGAAAAGAACCAATACTCTGTATGAGAGACCCTCGTCCCGAACGCCTGGTCTAACTTCAAATCAACCGTCATCGATGGATGATTTATAGATAAGACCTCGATAAATTAAAGCCACGAAGCCAAAAAGGTGTGTGTGAAAATCCCGTCGTTACTGAAGATGGTAGTAATGAAAGTTCGCAAAACCGCTTAAGGTCAAATATATGCAGGTTCTCTCAAACTTTGAATTTAAAACTCCTGAAACTTAAAATGAAAAGGTGTTTTTCCAGAGGTCACCAAATTTCAACTACTGATATCAAGGTCAAATTCTCTACAGGTTAATGGTTAATTTTTAAAATAAAAAACACAGGCCTAGGATACTTTTTGTACAAGACCCATTTTCTTCTTTACATCCACCTCTTCCGAATTAAGTGTCCAATATTACAAACAAAATGCTGTTTAAAGTAAAATCAAGAAATAAAGAATTAATATTCGATTGTATATTATCCCTTACTCAAGTGTAATTCTACTCAATCTTTATGCAGGATGTTTATGGTTTCATTTTCAACGTATTTTATGAAATATTCAAGTTAAGAATATGCTAATTGGATCAAATATAAATCAGATAAGATTCAAATGCAAAGTAACAACCATTAATACTTCTGCCTATCTATTGTTGGGTAGTAATGGATGTTCAGTGTCTAGAGAAGTTTGTCAAAGGTCTAGAGTACACAGAACGACACTCGGCAATGATTTCATGATGTATCCATCATTTTTTTTCAATGTTTTTTCTGTTTATTTTTGATTCGAAAGTTGAGGTGTAATTGAACTCAGAATCTTGGAATTTCATTATCTTTTTCCTTTTTGGCTTCCTATGTTTGATTTCTAGGTCCTCCCCGGCGTTGGCTTCCTAGCTTTGATTTGACTAGACCCCCAATGTTGGCTTCCTAGCTTTGGTTTGACTAGACCCCCAATGCTGGCTTCCTAGATTTGATTTGCCTAGACCCCTCACCGTTGGCTTCCTAGCTTTGATTTGCCTAGACCCCCTCACTATTGGCTTCATAGCTTTGATTTGACTAGACCCCCAATGTTGGCTTCCTAGCTTTGATTTGCCTAGACCCCTCACCGTTGGCTTCCTAGCTTTGAATTGACTAGACCCCCAATGTTGGCTTCCTAGCTTTGATTTGCCTAGACCCCCTCATCGTTGGTTTCCTAGCTTTGATTTGCCATGACCCCCATCGTTGGCTTCCTACCTTTGAATTGCCATGACCCCTCACCGTTGGCTTCCTAGCTTTGATTTGACTAGACCCCCAATGTTGGCTTCCTAGCTTTGATTTGACTAGACCCCCAACGTTGGCTTCCTAGCTTTGATTTGACTAGACTCCAGCCGGTGGCTTACTAGCTTTGATTTGACTATACCCCA
>JAUMGZ010018102.1:0-20094 GCA_032359645.1 Pododesmus macrochisma | reverse complement strand
ACCAAATTGTTATGATTGTATCGCTTATATCCTTTCACAGTTCTTTAGAGTTCAAATTATTGTTGCTTAGAGTGCATCTACGAATTGTCGTAGTTTGTAATGAATTACTTGGTACTGTTTTGCCAAACGTCCGACACTTTAGCTTACAAGTTAATTTGCGAGTCATATAACGTGACAGCAATTTTTTTTATCTCTGAAATGAACATTTATTTTAACTGCCGGTAGAGGTATTGGTTATTGCAACGTACTTATTTTACTATGTTGTCAACCATAGTTTTTCTGTTTTTTTCCTAAGCCTATAATCGAGCTTTGTTTACCCACACCACGACTTTTGAATTAAAATGTTCCTGACAATATTTGGAGAGACTCAGCACATTGTAAACATTATTGTTTATAAAAACTTCTATTCATAATTTACAATAGTGCACATGTACCTACTTGTCAACACTGTGTACTTTCATTTTAACACACAGAACAAGAGCCGGATTGGTTTCGTGCTTGGTGACCGTCCTAAGTCGGTCCGCATGGATAATTAGTCTTGGGGATAGTTGTGACGTCAAGTTATCTCGTTTTATTCTGGTGCTAAACTGTATATGATGCGGCTATTGTTGGTTTGTCAATGTCTCTTGTTCTGTTGATTCCACTCACCCTATTTTTGACAATCTGAGCATGGTATTTAATGTTTATTATATGCATTACATATAGTACACTGCTGTAATAGTAACTGTTCAAACGCCTGGCCGAATAAATGTTCTATTATTACAAACATTCGCAAGAGAACAGAATCCCCATACTTTATTACTAATTAAGTACCCGGATGCTCAATGTACGGGCAGAACAGAGTCAAATTGAATGCATATTTGATTCAATGAGTAGCAACAAAGAATTTGTTTATGATGTTAATTAGTTGTGGAACAAATGCAGAAGAACTGAGTGTGTTTGTGTATCTGTTTGCACTCCTGTCCTTCCTCGTCCGTCTCTTGGTCTGTTCGAAGTTGACCGTAACGCACGAAATATGTCAAACGGTCTTCGAGACTCGTCGCGTATGTAATTGATTCTTTTACCGTACAGCATTGTGTAATAATAGTGTTGAACGTTGCTTTAACACTCACTGCATAGGCCAGATTGCAACCAAAAAAACCCGGACATTATGAAAATATCGACGGGAAACGGCCTCACAGGACGTGAGGTAAAATAAGTATTTGGAATTGAAGCAGTTATATATTAGTTATTTGGTTTTGGGTCCTCTAAAACAGTTTTAGAACGATATCAAAGCTCTTATACAAGACATATATCGCCTTTTTATGACGTCTCTGGGTAAGAGACGGTACACTTACTGAACAAAATATAAGAGTAAAGAGAAACTCGAGCCAACCAAATGTATAATATCATATTTACTGACAGAAACAATTATCTATTTTGTCGTATTAAACTGTTGAAAATCATAACAAATTGGTGCATAATCGGTATATTTGATTAGATGTGTGTATCTTAATATCTTAATTTTATATCATGTTCTCATTAAAAGTTGGTTGATATCAATTTTATACACGAGGGATGACATATCACCTAATGGATGCACTGTAAATTGTCACAAAATACCGATTTACCTGAAATTTATGCAATCTACCATAGAATTGTTATCATACCCGATAGTTATTAATTCATGCTGTTAAGTGTATAATTTGAAACCTCTAAAATATTATAAAACATGCAATGTCACAAACTGTGGTAAGCGATACGAACAATAAATTATGTATTACTGATGTCAAACTGTATTTGGTTAAAATGCAAAAAGCGGCTTTAATCTAATGCAGAAAAATGGATACAAGGATGGATGGAATTTATACGATTAAGAATAACCGGAACTTTATTTGAATAAAACGTCTGTTTCTGTATCACAAACACCTGCCTTTGTATCCAAAATAAGAAGAAAAAGAGAAGAAAAACAGTAAAATACTGAAAACATATGGCTATATATAGTCAGAAACGTTGGCCATTTACTATACTTTCTTCCAACAACTCGATAATTTTTTTAAGCATGATGAATAGTCATGATTGCATGCGTGGCCAATCCTGTGTCATTTTACATCATTAAATCACTTTTAATAGTCTTCCTTCCGGTCTCGCAAAGACCGCTTACTCTTTCCGCCGAAAAAGTAACTAAATAGTTAATCTTACATAAGAATTACTCGGGGATTAAATCATCTTTGCTGATGGTGATGTTTTTGTGGAAATTTTATATCAGCGATGGGGTTTTATTATGCGGACTTATTTCTCTTGCGGACTGTTATACTTTTCCGTAATGACTGTCCCTCACGGAAGTTTGCGTGTACGAATTCATGGTGGCAACACTTGATTTCTCAATGAAGCTTTGCCCGGATGATGGAATGAGATTTTTCCAACTTATATTACGTCCTCTGTGGAAACATTTGGAGATTTGCCAACGTAACATTTGACACATTAAGATGATCTGTGCCAAGTTCTGTTTTTTGAAGTCAATACTGGACCTAATGAAATCACACCAGTGTGGAATTAGTCTAACACATTTCGGTTATAATTTTCTTCGACAATACACCCAAAGTAATTCAAAGATCTGAATAATCACACGTTTCAACATGAACCACTCCAAAGAATGATTGATTTGAATCTTTGTCTTCTTTATTCTTGTTAGCAGACATTCCCTGTTAAATGATCATATAGAAAAAAAGACGAGTTTCAAAACACACTTAGCAGCGTAGGTTATAGTTCCACCGTCAACACGACTGCCGCAAAATGAGACAGCTTATGTACTTTGTATGTAATTTTCTACAGAGTTTTATGTAAACGGTTCCTCGTTACGTCGTGTCGGCAAAGCATTATTACAAATCTGTAATTGTTATTGCTTCGAATGAATTCTGTGTTATTTTTATTGTTTTGTCCAAGTGGCGTTGCTGCATTTCATTAAATATAAGTACTTGTTTTGTATTCGTCTGTTAAAAAGTCACCCATCTATGCAAGTGCCGATGGGGAGACCATCTTCCTCGATAGGGTACTTTTTAATTATATTTTTTAATAACAACGTGCACATTGCTAGATTAATTAGTAATTAGTGGATTTTCACACTCAAATCTCTTGAGATAATTATTCGTGTTTTCGATTAGCTTTTATTAATTACTGATGCACTCTTCTGATACTGTATTAAGAAAAGTACATGCGTGTTTTTACAGGTTCTTCCAACACGTGCATAATAGAAACAACTGTACTTAACATGTACTCAAACAAAAGACGGTATTGCATGAAAGTGAAGTTATTGTTTAAATAACAGCACAGCAAACACATGCCGATACTATTGATGCTAGCATTCCATAGCAGACCTGGTTCTCCTGTTACACATGTATCCTCTAGAGCATTGTCTTGTCGCCACGGTGGCTTATTTGAGAGAGTGTTTGCTTTGCGTGCGGAAGGTCGCCGGGGTTCGATCTCGGCCACAGCCACAGCATCCGCATGCCGATACTATTGATGCTAGCTTCCATAGCAGAACTGTTTCTCCTGTTACAAGGTATCCTCTAGAGCATTGTCTTGTCGCCACGGTGGCTTATTTGAGAGGGTGTTTGCTTTGCGTGCGGAAGGTCGTGGGTTCGATCTCGGCCACAGCCACAGCATCCGCATACCGATACTATTGATGCTAGCTTCCATAGCAGAACTGTTTCTCCTGTAACATGGTAACCTCTATAGCATTTTCTTGTCGACACGGTGGCTCATTTTAGAGAGTGTTCGCTCTGCGTGTTGAAGGTCTTGGCTTCCATCCCCGGCCACGTCAAACCAAAGACATTAAAATTAAGTTATCTTCTCGTTTACTACTAAGCACTCAGTATTATGTATAAGAAATAAATACTGGCTGGCTCGGTGTCTGAAACATGTAAACTAGTATCGTATCATGTGTGTGTGTCTGCGGCTCGACTATAGCAGTGAGACGACACTATAAAGTCACCATCAGTGTGCACTATCACAAGCACACACTGTCTTGGCATAACTATGAGATGTGTTTGAAGGGACGTAAAACGCCCCATTCTCCCATCCCCCCGAAAAACCCACCCAAAACACACAGGTTAAACTGTCGAACTGAAATATCTTCTAGATAACATATTGGTGTAATATCGATATGACACAAGAAACAATATTCTTAGAGAAAAGCGACATGTGTGTGTCCTGTCGTTTAAAGCAATGTTCGCTAGACAAAGAAGTAAGAAGAGATCACATGGGTTCGTAAAGTCCAGGGGACCAAACCTGGCTCTACTAATTGCTAATAAAACACAGCGCTGGGAGATTTGTATTCGAAACTTTTTAACATTATATCACGTATTCCTTTACGTTTTGCGCAACAAGATATTTTGCAAATGATATAAGATTAAACTTATCTCACGAACTTCGTGTCTGTGGTTCTATCAGGTTTGATCAAAACGCACTGAGTGTATTCGGCTTAGATGTAAGGATTACTTCTTGCTGAGTTATTGACAGTAATATCGAAAGGTTTTATTTTTCAATACGTAGGTTCGTTAGTCGTGAAAAGTACCAGCTTACACCATAAGTCAAAGAATTACAATGTGTTCTCAGGATATTTTAAGTGCAGATGTATGTATAGTTACATTATATGATACTTTCGAGCACGCATCGTTTACAGGTGACCGCGTTTATTGACCGTGCCTGAGAACATTATTATTTTTTTTTTTTTTTAAAGTTTGTTGTCAAACTTAGCGTCTTTTTGTTTCTTTGAATTGCATGCAATGTCCATGGGGGCACACAACTAAAGCATCTTACATTTCATTTGACAGTCCTCCCTTAACCGGGAGACTTCGGTACAATCCCCGAGGTCAGCACTTTCCTTTAAATGTGTAAATGAAGCTGTAATATGTGGTTGAAAATTAAGTTTATACTTGTGTAAACATTTCACAGAATAGCAATATGATCTGTACGTTCACAAATTTCATCGTCGTGTTTTCAATGGTACTCGCAGAACAAATACGATATTATATAACTAATATAACTATAATAATAGCGCGAGACACAAATATGTCTTATCGTAACGTTAAGTTACGGACTATACATACGTAAAATGATACGGAAAACAACCCATACACCTTAATCACATATTAGGAAACACGCTTGTAAACTAATTTTAAAATGTCCATGGAACGTTAACAAAATGATATGCAACCTCAATTTGCGGAAAGTTTCATGTACATTTTGTCGTTTTTATTCCTCGTGGAGTTCACATCGATTTTGCGATATTTGCAGTTTGTGCGAAATTTGATTAAGAATGTTTCTGATAATGACCAAAAATGACATTTTCATTATATACGGAAATTATTGTGTCGGTACCTAATGATGTATGGTGACTTGAAAGTCATAACACAGTGGTGTGTAGTGTAGATTAATTCAAAACCCATAGGTTGTGATGGCCGGTATTGTGTCTGTTTATTGTCAAGACGAGAGAGTTTTATTAAAGCAAGTTTGGATTTATTTGTCATTTTTATCACACAGCATACGGCGATAGATAAACGAATTATGCAATATCCGGAGGATTTTTGATGTGTTGCCAACTCAGTATATTTCCAAGTATGGAACCAGAGGCATTTTACAACCTTATATTATGGGGATCTTGTTTACAAACTTGGTAGGTTAAAGACAATCTGGGAGATTCTTCTATTACTACAAAAATTTACTTAAGAAAATTAAGATCATGCTCTTCTTACAGTGAGACGGACTACACATACATGCCTAGTATTGGGCCCATTTTTAGCGCCTCTAACAGGCGTAGACATTGTCTAACGACTCTACTTCATGGTATTCAACGAAGGGCTTCAAAGGGCTGGGTCCCGTCCTTGTGGTTTTTACATGTTTTTTCAATCATATTTTAGCCACCGTTAACCGATGTGTACCTCTTGGCTACGTTGAATTTTCGTACTTCTATTTGACAATTTGTAATTATTTTTTACTCGTTTAGATCTTTATTAAGCTTTTAAACTTAAAACTTCCTGTCTCATGTGGGACGTTTATTTTAGGTAATAATTGTATTTTTGTTATTTTTTCTGTGTGCGTCCAACGCTTTCCTTGTATTTGTTCATGTCAACGTCTCGGTTTTTTGTATTTACTACTTTAGGCACCGCCAAGTTTCGTGCTGAGTGACCGTTCTAAGTCGGTCCGCATGATTTACTGATAAATGTACATTATGTATGTAACGAATTAAATATGACAAATTGCGAAGACGCAATTAAAAAAAAAGTTAACACTAGTTAAGCACTTTGCATATACTAATTTTAACAAAAGTATTTACATTGTACAAATGCAACCGTGCAAAAAAGTGACAAATACAAGGAGATCCGTTAAAATGACATGTTCCACCAAATGAATAAACGTTGAAGCAAGAAGTAAAGCTTGACACGAAGGACTTTATGTTTATTTTGTTCCCAAGACGATGCCACATACGGCTGATAATAGTGCTACCATCTCCTCATGTTCTCTTTGATTCACACCCTTATGACAAAAGGCACAAGAACGTGGATAAAATTGTTTAAAGTTCCAACGATTAATGCAAGGTTGGTAAAGCTTTTAAAATTGTTGTTCATCAACAGCACACAACTTTGATTTATTTTGATGTAACCATTAAACTTTGTTCGATTTCCCTCCTTGTTTTTGCCTTTTAATTTTGTCTTTGTACTTTGCCCACTTAAATACTAGAAAAAACAGCAATCAAATTGCAAAAACGGCAATGTGATTGTCTCTTATAAAATATCTGATTTTAATAGCATTTCAATCCAGCTGTCTCAGTGATAAATCATGTTCGTCTATGTGTTAAACTTAAAACTACGGTTTATCTATATAACTAATTCCTACATTGCACGCTAATTCAATTTAACTCATGTCCTATCGCGCAAAACTTTCATCTTAACGGCTTTAGAAGATGGAAAATGTGTGCATGAAAATCGATTTGGACAATACAATTGCATTTAATTGATATTGAAACTATCAAAACAGACATCGCCACATCAGTTTGTGACAAAACACAGTCAAATAAAGATAAAACTATATGGTAAATGAAAAATACATTCCCAGCTTAAGTAAACAGATACATCAATCATATACAACGTACTGTTTTCATTTAAAATTAAGGTTTGTTTATTTCAATTAAAGATGACGAAACGATAATGAAACACTTAACAACATTCAGTTGATCGTGATAAGCAAAATAAAATAAATGTTTTAAAGAAAAAAAAATATTTAAAAACAAACCCATATTATAAACAAAAGAACAACAACAACAAATACAAATTAAAAAATAATAATAATTTATTTATGATTACGCGTGTTTTGAGCTACTGTCTGTAATACCTATCTTTCCGGAAGAACAAGAGAAAACGACCCACTATATCTGCAAACTAAAAAACGTCTTTCTCGCATAATGATGTAAATTCATGCTGATCCCAATGGGATCGGAGCTCATAACGATAGGGAGTAAAACTAGAAATTAAAGAGAAAACCAAAAGTCTTAACGATACGAAGAAAATTTTGAAATATAATTACATGACATAGTAACTAATAACAGGTAATAACAGGTACATTTGTAATAATAAGTAACAACATTTTGTAATTGTATACCAGTAACGACATGCTTGAAAATATAAAGCGCTTCGAAAGACATCGGTTGGTTTAAAACACGCACAGTGCGTAAAGTATTTTATTCGAAATATTGGAGAAAATACTTGTCGTAACTAGATTGATATTGAATACAAAAAGCTCAGAAAGCAAACACTTAAATGAGTATTTTATATAAAATTGCTCTGCTTTTTTAAATTGTTAGTAACTCTATGAAAGTACGTAATCAAATTATCCCTTCCTCATTTAAAAGCATAATGTCTTGCATGTATGTCATGTGATCGCAGAGAAATGGTCGTCAAATTAAACATGACAACAGGGAAGAAAAACAAGAAACACCATTGTAAACTTTAAGTTTAGAAGTTTAAGTTAACGATTTGAAGAAAGTGGTGAAATGAAATGCAATAACACCAATTAACATTTGTCACAAAATTGAATTTATCAGGGCAATAATGTAACATTTTAAATACCATGCAGCCAAACAAAATCTATTTTACGAGTGCTGTACGAAGCGAAGAGTCACCGAACCTCGTGATCTCATTTCCTAATTAAATATGTAAAACATTACCGCGTAAAACTAATAAATGTCCCCATTGAGACCTATAAGTTAATGGTTATTTGAGTGTTGGTATTTTATGAACATTACTTTGTGAACGTAAATCTATTGCTACTTTTTATTCTGATTATTTAAAACGGTGCCGCTCTGCGATGCTAATGGAAATTGCTTAACAATTAATCGGTAGTCATGTTTCATTTAGTCATACGACTTGCATATTTTACCAGCAGACTACTTTTTATGAGCGGTGTCACGTGTCATGGAAGCACGTTGCTGGCTTCAAAAGTTGAGTTGTGTCTCGTGTTATGACATCTCGTTTCATGACAAAAGTATCATTGATTTTGACTTTTCTGAGTTTTCAAAGGCCTTTTGAATGCATGCATAAAACTGGCAGAAATATCACACTGTTCATATTTGCCATGTGCTGGTCTTCGTTTGTACCGTGACCGAGGGAGTGGAACCTTTCTCTGCCATTATAGTTAATTGTTTGGCGGACGTGTATGACTCAAGATTAGTTTTGATATAATATAGTAACTACATTTTTATAATGTTTGTGCATTTGCTTTGTCTGACCTTTTACATATATATGCACGTGCACGCACTTTACCGTCTGCTATCATTTGTACTCACATACATAGGAACATGCGACCCAGTTGTTACAAAACGGATGTAAAATTTGTTTGTGATTCAATATGGCGGGTCTTCTTATCAATAATTGAAACAGTTTATTAGGATCTTGTCGACATTCTTACATGTAACACATGCAACAACTGCGCACACAATGAAGTAGCGTACAATACTAGATAACATTATGTAGGTAGGCAACGTTAAATCCGATATACATGTAAATACAGAATGTTACTTTCATGTCATCTTCCCGTGTCTTATAGTGTGATAACAGTGAGCAGTACTCACGATTAATAACGATACGAGTAGTCATAGCATGAGAACAAATAGTAATGCGACTGCAAAGAGCGTATTTTATTGTTTGACGCACGTAATAAACTTGTCCTGAACGTGTACAAAGTACGGAAGCCGTACAGCGTTTTTGCCCTTTCCGTTTCGCGTGGCGTATCACACAACCACACAATGTATTATCCAATATACATGTATTTTGCATCGTATTATATTGAATACTTGTTTTTATACATATGAAATATTAACTTAATAGATAAGTCCATAGTTTCGCATAACCAGCGCGGTTTCTCAGTGGTAAGGACGTTCGTTTCGTGCTGGTAGACTGGTGCTAGAATCCCAGGTCGTTGAGTCGAATCCCGGTCAAGTCAAAACCTAAGACGTTAAAACTAGGCAATCTTCTCGCTCCCTGCTAAGCGCTCATCATTACTGGGTAGGAGGACTGGTTTGCTCGGTGTCAGTATAATGTGGCTGAGTTAAGTATCATGTCAATGTGTCTGTGGCGTGATATCTCAGTGAGACAGCACTCTATATATGTGTCATAAGTGCGCACTGTCACAAACAGACACTGTCTCGATATGACCTATACTCGAGTAAAAAGGACGCTAAACCCAAATAGACAAACAAGTATCACATAAACGTATGTCACCGAACAATAATGTAAAACATTAGGCAGTAACACATAATTGTTGAACACTTTTTCCATAATAAAATAATTATATTTCGCTTCACAAGTGTTTATAAGCGAGCCACGCACATGAAATGCTCGCATAACTGCATGAACTGTGACATTTATCTTCCACAATCTCACGCATCTCACATGACCGTGTCACGCATCTCACAGTCTATAATATTCATATAAAAAATCTCACATAATGTCAAACGAGTGCCAATTTTTTTATCACTTTTTCTTGAAAACATCACGCATTTTACATGTAACACTGCGAAATCTTCACGCATATCGTCGCCGACTCCTGTAAAGATGTTCGTTCGCGTTTCGTTCTTGTCTTTACCGGCTTCCATAATTTAATCTCTACGTTTTTTCTTCTTTCATATATCGCTTAGCCAAAAGAACACAGTATTTCAATTAAACTATAGAGCAACTGTTGCGTTATAAATATACATACATGTAGCATGTACTCTGTTACGACCTTAATAGAACTATGATGAAAGTTATTGTCTTTTTGTAAAGAAAAACCGCAGACTAGCTGTTGTACGTACTCAATAACATTGCTAAATATACAGCAATATGTATGTAAACTATAATAAAAGGTAAACTAACCCCTTGTGCATGTTGGCTATGCCTTTCTCTATATTTGTTGCTCATAAAACCACGACGATGTACGATTTTTCTTACTAGGCATGGCTACAGTGAGTTACTAGAGTCAACAGATGATTTGGTTACTTCAATAATGTAACCCCAATCCCCTTCAAATACAAACCTGGTATGTTTTCCTCTCTACAATATAGATTTTCGAAATACAAAATATGTGTTTTAATTGATGTTATTAGAGTATAAAAGATATAACATATAACAGTGATTTTCGAGACTTAGCATGCCCGTGGTAGTGCAGACTAATGTTGTCTGTAATGTATTGTTGCCCAGCCGAATAACACAAAACTGCACGAGTATTCAAATTTAGTTATCTCAACACTATGTTATCTAATCAATCTTCATTTACTGCAATCTGTTTCTTTGTAGTCGTTAAAAGTGTACGAGGACGTAACACAATACCGTACACATTCTGTAATGCTCTCTGTCGTATAAAAGAACCTTTAACATATTAAAATGGCAGTTTTTGCGACGCTCGAATTGTAGTGATGTGAATTTTATCCGGAATCCCTCAGCTTTATCGATAAAATTGTCATTACGGTAAACGGACAGACTATTCGTAGACCATTTTTTCCCGTCGTGAGTCAGAAGGGTAGTAAATGCGTCTGGACATTGTATGTTTAAGCTTCTAATCGAATGACAGACGCAACTGTATCCTTAAAACGCTTTTTTTGGTCGTTTTCTGTGGATATATGAAACGTTCGGAGTCTCTGATTGATGTTATCTAATTATGCAACGATCTGAGAATAGTCTTGTATTTTTTCATGTATACATTGAACAATTATTTATGGTATGTGTTTGTGTACCCAACGAAGCATAGATCACATAATCAAATCTTCTGATATGTATGTTTTCCTGCTTTCGTGATATGAATATTATAAGGATGTCCTTTTTCGCGCCAAAGTATGCGTGCTTGTGGCATTCCGCGGGGACTTGTCGTTTGTTTTGCACGCACAGTGGAACATTTTTGTCATAAGGGACGTTGATAACTAGTTGACAATCTTCCAGGTATGTGATTCGAAACAAACAGTGAAATCTTGGTGTTTATTTAGAGAAAAATTACGCATAGCTACATTGCTTTTTGGTATGTACAAGTAGGTGCAAAGCACAGATTGTGTTGAAATTAATTAGTAGAGAGAGAATCTTGATGACGATCAGTTCTGTTTTGATGTTTGTTCACGGAGCCTTGAACATAAATTGAAATACTTAATAAAATCCACTCAGGTAATGCCATCTTGTAATTGTCACCTAGTAACAAAAGCTTAAAAATTCAAAGCGCTCCGAAGACGTCTTTCGGGACAAAAACACTCACAATCTTTAAAGAATATTATTCGAAATATTCGAGAACGTACTTTACCATATATATATATATGGAATACAAAAATCTCAAAAAGGAATAACTTGAATTAGTATTATATATCCTAACTCTGATTTTATGAAAATGGTTAGAAACTATATAAAAGTGCATATAAAAATAACCCCTCTTCGTGCATGTCAAAAAAACGTAATGTCTTACAATATGGATAACAGAGAAATAGTTGCTAGATTCGACATTAAAGTTATATTTTCGAATGTCAATTGGTAAGAGACAGTCAGAGTTTAAACAATGGTGATGCGTTTGTGACATGAATCACATGGCCGTATCCTTGGGAAAACCGAAGGAAAGGAAGAGAACAGTTTTAAAATGCCGCATAAACATATATTTGCCGATTTGCCGGAAATTTTGTCATAGAAAATAGGCAAACAATTGAAAAATTCGGGGGAATGTCGCCCTGTTTTTCTCCCCTAGGCTACAACCTTGAGTCATGTAATTGCTATTTGTTAAATTTTACAATGAACCAATCACATTCTGGTATTTACGAAAGCCGTAACGGTATTGTGATATGTGAGTTTTAGATATTGCTTTAACCTTTTTGCAATCTATTTTCATATAATTGTTTTCCAAGGACTCTATAATTCTGACGAATTGCTGCCCCTACAATTAATGTGTGCAAACGTCTCTTTATTTTTTTTATTTGAAAAAAAAGTTCCACTTAATATCCAAGTTTATTCTCGGGATGCAGATGATTATTCACTAGGAAAATTACACACACCTTGCAGAACCAATACTACTGTGCAAATGTCCTCAGAGTGAATTACTACTTCTTCTAGTACTAGTGAAAGCTGCAGATATTTATCTTATGCATGAGACATCAATCAACTGAAGATAACGCGAATGCTTGCATATACAGCAACACGAAGGCTAATAACCAAGTGTCCAGGATACACGACCGTAATTAATAGGAGCAGGTTTCACTTTTGATGTTTTACACATGCATTTACCATGCTGCCTCGTATAACGTCGTAGTGATCTACCAATTATACTCGCGTTTGTTGTTTGTGATATTAATGAGACAATTTTGATTGTTTTTACGGCATGTGACGTTTAGTTAATATTGCTATTTATAAGGAACCAATTTAAATGGATCGTATATTTTTTGTGTTCGATAGATTAAATTAAAATATTTTAATTATGACAGAGAAATATGTTTAGTCTCAGCAATTTCAATAATCAAGGTTATGATGTTTCACAATAGCCGTAATAGAGTACGAAAAGGCCACACGACAAGTAAGAGACTAGAGAGTTCGAACCCCGTGTTTGCGACAAATCTTAGTGCTTGAATTCCGCGCACTTCCCCAATATGAACTTAAATACCTTGTCTGTTAGGAATGTGGATTTAAGTGTCCCAATGCTATGTCGGTTGATTTAGATCATTATGTAAAAACTTTTGAATTGACCAAGAAAGAATGGAAACGTGTGTTATGAAGTGACTCTAAGTTTGTTATCCCCTTAAGAATTATAGATTTTGAAATCCCTAGTATGCCAAAGATTGCGTTTAATTAGGCAGAGTACTGTTATGTCTTTTCTCTTGTTATTTTCTCCCAGTCACCATCTTTTAAACTTGAAGACGGAAGTGTCGACCACACCAAAAGTAATACTTGTCACAAAGTACACATTTTACGTGATGTTAATAAAGGAATGCTCTACACATTAATTCGTAAAGTACTTCTTGCTCACATCATACACACAATGTGTGGAGCATAATGCCTATAGAGGTTGTCTAACAACAAAAAAGACAAGACAGGCTGTGAAAATAAAAAAAAAATGATTAAGAAAAAGTTCATGTACATTGTAAGAGCAAATAAAAACTAAAGACTGCATGTTACCGTCATGTACATGTACAGTGAATACCATAAATTGCACTAAATAGGGTCAAACTAACTCGCTCGCACACGTGAGCTGCACTCACACAATAAGGTACCGTGACGTTACGCGTTACCAATTAAACCTTAGTAGTGTAAGAAAAGTAAACTATTTTACATGCAAATTTTTAACACCATAAAAAATGTTTTTATAATCACATGAGTAATTAAGGTTGCTGTTTGTTAACGTTATCTATGGGTGTCTTGCGATTGTTCATTGTGGTTACATTTGCGGAAACACTTATTCACACGACTAACTTCCTCTTGTTAGGAAAGAGTTGATGGAGGGCAATTAACCCTGTTTTGGTTCCAGGCCAGGGACTCGACCATGAACCCGAAACAATTAGTGTATTTGCAGAAACAAAAGTAGAAACAATTGTATGCAAAAATAGCTACAAACTTAACAAACTTTGTTAGCAGATATATCGTGTTGCTGTTCAAGGCCCTACATGTATATACACAGAGTATCTATAGTTAATGATAACCATAAATAAAAGTGTAAGAATAGTTTTTATCTTTAAAGATATGTATGAAGACATCAACAAACCAATTAAAACAGTGCTGTTATTCATCTGTGTATTGTTAGACAAGTACAGGTTCGTGATGTTGCTGTCATCTCCGTGTTCTTCTTGTTTAGTTCATTTGTTAAACATACGTTAGTTTGTTTTGACAAAGACGTTTTTCTAATGCCTCATCACTTTTCAGGACAATATTCAATGCGCATATATGTTACCATGGTGTTGTTTTTGGCTGTAAACAAGGTGGTTTAGAAGGTCTACCTAACAATATCAGCCAACAAAAAACATCAAAAACTCAAAAATCAAACAATCAAATAACACAACAAAAGTCAAGAAAAGCTGTGGAAATTATAAAAAAAGATTAAGAAAAAGTTCATGTACATTGTAAGAGCAAAATTGATCATACATAACGGTTAATAATTAAGGATAGTAATTCAACTGTGCAAATAGTATTTCAAATTGAGATTCTAACAACCAAAGGTAATTCTATTCGTGTAGAGAGAGAGAGCTTAGGATATCGTCATCTCCACTTTTCTTCAGGATTTTGTTTCGTTTTCTTATTGTTGATAATATACCCCGGTATGCCTTACATAAACATGTTTTATCATTTAACATAGTAAAAAACCTCTTCTGTTTAAACTGTATTAAAGTTCATCCACATGTAAAGAAGGAAGGTTGTGACGCATCGTGAACAGGCTTAACCGCAATTTCAATCATTACGCGTTAATAGTTCCCTAAAAGTGTGGTACATATTGCTTTGAATTATTGGCGGTTTCAAGCATCGGTGTGCATTTAAAACTCTGGTGTCTTCTTTATGGTATATTCTAACTAAATTACCCTAAACTAAATGTGTATATTGAAACTAAGCTGTATGTTTTTTGAAGGTGTCTCTGGTAGGGGTTCACAATCTATGCAACATCACGTGATATCGTGGTGGCAATGATTAATCGTCACTTTATCGATGGTTGGAAACCATCTCAAACGTTATACTCAAATAGTATATCAATTTAAAGATTTTTTTTATGTGCACGTATACGTACATACATGTAACAAAAATGAATATATTCCATCTCATATAGTTTGAAATATAGATAAATGTAATGATATACGTCAAAAGCAAGAAGAAATAGGATTATCAGAACAAAATACATTGACAAACAAACAGCAGCCATATCAAAAAGTGATTATCAGTATAAACCTGCAAACGGAGATAGACCGCCATTAATATGGTTAAAAGTGACGTCAAATCATTCAAATGAGTGAGAGTTATTATTATTATTATATTAGGGTTTAACGTCACGTAAATGAGTGACAAGACTAAACCCATGACCTAAGACAAAGCAACGGATCCACCACCTTCAATGGTCCGTAAGAAGAAATGAGTTTAGAATATACAGGAAAGTAATCAACAAAGTCTAGAACACCAAGGGGTGTCATGAGATATTGATGTTAAGGCCAAAAACCACACCCTTACAATACTATAAAAAATAGTCTTGCTAACAATATAGATATACCGCGGCAAAAATAGTAACGTTTAACATAATACTCCGGACAGCTTTGTCGGACAACCCAGTTCTCGTCAGAGATGTAGTCTCAACTATAAATATTCTATCAATGTTAAAACGACTTAATGGTTGTTGTAAACGTTAATGTGTTATTATTTTCATCAACTTTGTAAACGTACGTATAGGTAGTAGAAAACACAATTTTAGGTGAATGGAATATTGTATGCTTCGCAGTTCTTATTAAATTACTCTTAGATTTCCGTTTTACCTTTTTATAAAATTAAGCTTTTGATTTCCGTGCCACATTAAATCATATCAGCGCGAGAATTTAGTTTCACATAAATGTGTGTTTTTACAAAACAAATCGATCAGATCTCTACAAAACAGAAAAATTCAGACTGTGGAATTTGTAATTTACTTGACAGATGAAATTCTTCCATTTCGAAAAAAAAAATACTCTATGTGAACGATTATAAATGCTTTGAATTCATGAATCAGAAAAAAATAAACTGTCATTTTTGTTCACGCATTTAAACGAGTTTAGATGATGTACTGTTATTAAAAGAGACATCGTGGCGTGATTAATTGAACAAGGGATCAATGCACCAAAATAGATACATCAAATACTTCTCGTTTTTATAAAGACTTAAATATGGGACAGTCGAAATGATTTTCCATTAGTCTACAGAATGGATAGGAACAGATTACGTCCTCTTTTACTAAAATGAGAATACTTTCAATAAATTGTTATTATTTTTTAGCATATTCCTGGGTACGTTGACCTGTTCATGCTGTTTTTGAAGATTTGTTTTGTTAATCTTATTATAACAAAGCGCTCTCTCTCTCTCTCTCTACCCGAACTATTTCAACACAATTGGCTGTTGTGCATCTACAGGGTAACCAGATATTCATGATTAAGTTAGAGGGCCCTTCTTTAAATCAATATAAACTCTAGATCCACTGTCAGGGAGATATGTCAAAGTTTTGTGAAACCATTGCAGAGTGTACCGTAATTAATGTTATCAAAGCTAATTTCTTTGGATCATTGACACAGACAATGGCGAACCGAAGGTTACATACAAAGCAACGCTTGTCATCGTGAAACAACAGTCCACTGATATGCAAACAAATCGATTTTTCATTACAATTACAAAGCTACGACCTGTGCAGTGAAATAAATCAATTTTGATAAAAACGGTTCAGCTACACCCAAGCAATTAGATGAAGTCTTTAAATTATCCAGAAATTGGTTTAATGTGTTGTCAAATCATGATAATAATAAAAGTTCCGCTTCATAGAGTTTCGTTTATTTTGTAATAAAAGTTAATGACACTTATTTATAGTAAAGCGATATGTGGTATGTACATAGAGGTTATGTTTTTATATTGTTCAATGTTTAAAGGCTATTATGTTGTCCGTGATGGAAGAGACAGCCGTAAAAGTTCCCAACACGGCGATGCTGTAAGTCATCTTCTGTCAGTCAGGTACAATATAGTGGGTTTAGTTTATGGTTTAATGTTGCACACAGAGACTGTATTGTTTCAAACACTCTAGATATTCCGTAAGAGTCTACAAGTCATATTGGTGTAATTTCCTACCAAAAAAGGAAACATAACCGTAAGAGTAGAGACCTTCTTTGACTTTAAGAAGGATTGAGTGTTAAATCCAACCAATAGATGCATCTTAACACTTGCAAGTAATGCAATTTATTGTATACCATTGTGTCATATTAAACTGTGTTTCTGCTCGCTTGCAGTACAAGAAAACGAAATTAACCAGTTAATGATTCACAAAGAATTGTTCTTTGCTCATGACAAGTTACACTGAGAATCGATAGTTACATGTAACCTCTACTGTTGGTTTTGTATCAGACACCATGTCGATTTGCAACGATATTGTCTGAACACTTCTTTCTATTCTTATTGAAACAAACATGATGTACTTGCGGAGTGGCATTGCTTATCTTATAATCCGACTCTTTTAAATTTTATCGCGACATGATGTGTCGACTTCTGATTGTACTCACGTGACTATCATAATGGAAATATTGTCGCTTGTCGTGAACGCAATGGCATGTTAATGACGAGGTAATGGTGTGACGCCCAAATATAATAGCACGTCAAAATTCTTAACATTATATGATTGAATCGGTTTGTGTTTGAGTAAGCATGTCTATAAAACACAGACGGTGTCTGGAAGCGCATATATTGGTAACAACTAAAACCGCGGGTATTAGTTGAGCTGTACTCACAATTTGTGTTTCTTACTTTTTTTGCATCAGCAAAGACGTCTGATTATGTGGCTTATTTACACTACATAAATATATGTTTTGCTAGTCTCTCGATAGAAAGCTAGTTTTTATCGCAATAATACAAGCTTTCACTAACTGAAAACATATATACATGTAATCAAACGTGCACGGAGTCGCACATTGTGGACTAATACATTGATTAATTTATAGCATGTTCCCCAGAGGAGCGTCCACTACTTCATTAACGTAATCAAATACTATTTACAAAACAATTGTAAACCACAGCTACCTCTTATTTGAGCCTCAACAGAACACATTGCCTTTCATTATTAGAACGGTATGACATCGTTATTTCTCTAAATACTCAACGCGCTTTCTGTGAGTACGTTTCAACAGAAACGCCGCCATTGCCTTGCAATTGACTTGCGCGTAGAATTTGGATTATAGAATAAATGATTTGACAATGCTGTGATGATATGTATATACATAAATTAAAAGAATTGTATTACAGTTACTGTAACTGGTTTTTTCTTAGTATTTTCCTTTGAAAGATGGTAGGAAATTGCCACGTTTTTTGTATTATGAAAGCAAGATATAAATCACATTGTATGGTTTCTATACTCTAGATATTGCTATCCTGGTAGAAAGAGCCGCATAGTCTGATATTGGTCTTGATTTTGTTGAACTGTTTGTGAAAGTCTCTTCTTCAGTTAAGAAGTACATGTTGGTCACTGATCATTCAATGCAGTTTAGGTTTTAGGTTGTTCTTACTTATATGACGAATTTCCAATGGTTGTAGGCGGAATTGATATTTCGTGAACGCAGTGACATTTTGTGCATCTGGGCCATAAGGGAAATGTTGTTACTAGAGTGGGCTGATAAACTGGATAGTTATACCGCTTAGAGCTTATGGTGGTCATTGGAGTCACCCTACGTGTTAGATGGTAGCGTACAGACAAATACTGAAGGGGGCGCTCAGATGGCAGTCCTTTGTACTGAGAGTATTGGCACGATAACAATCTCAATGTCAAGTTCAAAAGAGTAGGCGCGGTAACGTTGTTGCATGGGTTCATCCTTCTTTCTGATCTAGCCCTACTAATTTACTTTCATGTTGCTACTCCACACACACTCTAGGGATTTCTCTTTTAGTCATACCCATTATATGGTGTCCTTCTGGATTATATTTCTGACTGTACTTAAGTTACTCAGATCGTGCGTACGATTTATCTCAAGCTAATGGCATAGCAAACACTAGTTTGCCGAATAATTCATATGTAGTTTGACATGTTCGGAGATTTGAACTCAGTAACTTTCAAACGTGTTCTTCAAATGATAAAAATAAAAAATTCTTGTCGATATATATTTGTGTAATATGTGCTTTTTGTTTAGGAATTGAAAACAATTTACTCTCTCTCATATCTTATAAGAAACTTTATAACATCGCTAAAAAGCAAATGTTATACATTAACTTTGTATAAAGAAGATTCGTTTATTTTCACAAACCGTCTATGTGACATAGGCATACATACAAAGCACACCAATTGAGGGTCTTAGACTCAACATCATTGTCTGAAATGTTTGACCTTTACCAGGTAGACTGACGACGTAAATTTATTACCGCCATGATATGTATTCCTGTTTATTTTACATCCTCATAATGAGAACTAAGTATTCAGTTCATCATCGTGCTCTCTCTCTCTCTCTCTCTCTCTCTCTCTCTCTCTCTCTCTCTCTCTAAATGACTTAGCTCAAACAAAACCAAAGCAATGAACATGATGCTGAGGTACCGATCATTGTGAAATGTGAAAATCAAAAGGATAAAAGGGAGGAACATTACGAAAATCGTTCCATGAAATTTTGCTGGGTTTTTCAAAATACGTTTTGTCCGAGTCTTATGAACTATAGTGTCTGTTAAGTTTATATACAACTTGCAAAAATTTGAAGGAATAAAGGCAACACAGACATGTGATAAACAATAAGTGTATTGATAAAAACGATAAATTTGCTTTGCGCTTTGCTTTTGTTTATTTATTTGTTTTTTTGCCTTTTTTGTTTTTTTTTTTGTTTATTTTTTTTAGTTTTGTTGTTTTTATTTTTTTTTACATAAAGCAAAAAAAAATCAATTTATTTGGAGAATA
>JAUMGZ010017991.1:0-10946 GCA_032359645.1 Pododesmus macrochisma | reverse complement strand
TAGGTGATCAGTTCTTCCACCTCAGATGTAGGGGCAGTGTGTATGGAAAAAAAGATATTGGCATTCAATCACCACTACTGTGATACAACAAGGACAAAACGAGCCGGTTGGAACCAAAAATAATCAAATTTGGAAAAATTCTAAAATAAAGAACAACATACACAAACATGATTTTTTCGAATCTCGAATGAATACATTTAGCTTTAAAATTTAATTGATTCATTACAAGCCAATCAGAGACGGCCAAGGATTACACTATAGGCTTTGCCCCACCTGTCAGTTTGATTTGCTAATCTGTCACACCTATTAGGGATAAAACCTTTAAACTAAAAGCATATCAGTTAAGAGTCAACGCAATAAATTTTTGCTTATGATTTTATTTTTATGTTTGTAGAATTGGAAGTTTATAACAAGGTTTTGCTTTCTTTCTATTGATGGACGTCTTCGATATAAATTTGAATACCCTGAGGTAAGTATAACATATCTCAGTACATTTTATTTTGCACAGGTATTAAGAAGGCTTGTGACTAAACTTTCCGTATATTTCCCTGCTGGCAATGTAAGTGTGATACTAATAGAATCTCGTACCTGCTTCTGTTCAAGATAGAGTTATCTCAGACGAGGGGTGGTATGTATGTTAAATATCTCAAGACAAGGCGATAGCCGAGTTATGAGATAACAAACATACCATCCCGAGACTGAGATAATTCTATCTTGAACAGAAAAAGGTAAGAGGTTCTTTTTCTCGTCCTCTTATAGCGATTTAACCATGAAAATAACTATAAAAATGCATCAATTTTGCCTTCGGCATCACTTCAAAAGAGCTTCTGACGTAGCATCAGTGACGTAAACTCATTGTTACAAAGCGTGTGACATCAATCTACCATATGATGACGTTATTTCATTGTTTATAGCATGTGAAATCGATCTCAGTACTAGTACCTGAAACAGATTTATATCGTACCCCTATTGAGCTTTTCGTGTCTAGTGGACGAGAAATATATATATACTAATGTCAGCTATGAATTGTGTGATTAACAATCTCGCAGATTAAAAACCATGCACTGAAAAACAATTAAGAGAATTGTATCACTAATTTATATTCCAGCATCCTGTGTAGACAAATATTCATTTTTATATATGACATCAGCCTTAACCATTCAGCTACACCACCTATAGACAAATATAGTGGCCTTTATTGTATAATGGATAAGTTTAAATTTCCTACATACATAGTTACATACACTGTTATTTATACTCCTGGATATATATATGAAAAAAACAGACTACAGCGTACAATTAAAAACTTGTCTGTATGTACTTTTTCTGTTGTAAAATCAAATGCAGTCACAGCTAAACACTGAAGGCTATAGATAAATGTCTTAAACAAATGTATTTTACTAAATATAAGTTATGACTAATACATTAGGGTATGAGTGACTGAGAGGGGGTTATATCATGTTAAGGCACGAATGGATCATGTATCCTGTTTACAAGATTTCATGGATTTATTTGTGCATGTTATTAATTGGTATTTTAATTATATGTACATGAATGATTTGGAGTGTATACGTACATTAACATAACAAACAGGAAGTGTACAGTGCAAGATATTGATTTTTCTAAAATTTACTTTGAATGGAAATATATACCTAACATGCATTGGTGATAAACTCCAAAATTAATTATAAGCATTATGTGTTATTCTATTCAATTCCTTACTACCCTATATACATGTAGTTAATGATGAATAGCCATGATAACTGTATATATATATATATATAGTCTAAATTACTCCTGTTTCTATATATATATATACTTAAATATCACATGCGCTCATGACAGGTAACTTCAGCTCTTGTTACTTAAATTATTTAGGGTCAAGAACGCTGAATACAGTGCTTGTCTAAAATTGGTAAACATTTAAAATGGCACTTGTGATTTTTAGTTCAAGGAAAACTTTTCTCATACAAGTCCCGTCCCGTTGTCTGTCAGCCGTCGTTGTTGTAAACTTTTCACATTTTTGACTACTTCTCCTAAATGACTGGACCAATTTCACCTAAACGTGGAAGTAAGTATCCCTAGGGGAAGGGGGTTCAGATTTGTACAAATGAAGTGACTCAGACCCCCAAGGGGTGCCAATAGGTGGTCAACAGGGGGAAAATTTCAAAAAATCTTCTAATAAACTAGAAGGCCTAGTGCTTAGTGCTGTAGTTTGAAGTAACTTAAGGGCATGGAGAACCAATTTTGTTCAAGGCATGACCCTGAGTTGAAAAATAGGTCACATGTTTTGGGGTCAAAGTTCAACACAGTTAAATATTATGTTAACGTTTCACATTTTTAACTCCTTGTCCAAAATAATTGGACCAATTTCTTCCAAACTTGGAAGAAGGCATTCCCTGGTAGAAGGGGGTTCAAATTTGCTCAAATGATGGTGCTCAGCCCCCAGGGGATGCCACTTTGGGGGGCCCAAATGGGTAAAATTTGATAAAATAACAAAAATCTTCTTCTTATAAACTAGATGGCCTAATGCTTTGGTATGTAGTAACTTTAAGACATGGAGAACCAAGTTTGTTCAAGGTGTGACCCTGAGGTCAAAGTTCAACACTATAGATATAGCAAATATGTTAGCTTTTCACATTTTTGACTACTGGTCCAACACTACAGAACCAATTTCATGAAAACTTGGTAGATATCATCCTTAGGGGAAGGGGGTTCAGATTTGTTCAAATGATGGTGCTCAGGACCCAGGGAGGATCACTGGGGGACCTAAATTGGGTAAATTTGACAAAATTTCAAGAATTTCTTATAAACTAGAAGGCCTAGTGCTTTTTGCTTTGGTTTGTGGTAAATTTAGGGCACAGAGAACCAACTTTGTTCAAGGCATGACCCTAGGGTCAAAAGTATTCAAATGCTAAAAAGTTTCTTCTAGGTCTATTCAATCCAGATGGATATTATACGCCTAATGGGTCTCTTGTTTGGTCTTACCTCAATACTGATGGTAATACAATTTTCATTATAACATATTAGTTTTACAAAGAATGTATACCCAGTATCCTAATGATAAGAACTTATTGATTCAGGAAAACCTATAACACAGTATGTGTATATAGAATTTAAATATACCTGTGGAATCATAATATAACATGCATGGTGCACAAAAGATAGATTCTTTCAGTAGTATAACTCTGTTAACACTGTAATCTTATGATCTGAAATCTATGCAGTATTGTCATGAACATTTCCTGGTTGAATTGTATGAGTACATATATACCTGTTCAGTAGTTTTTCTGTATAAGTATTTAAATACATGAACAGATAATTTTTTTTATCCAATTTAAATTTTCATTGTTGAAGTAGTTAGTTTTAAACATTCATCATATTATATAATTATTACTAAATGTATTAAAAGGTACAAAATAGTGTAAGGATTAACAGACACAATAAACTGATCAGACAATTATTAAAAAAGGTTGTTTCCATTCTCTCTTTTCCCACTTTTTAATTAGTTGGTAAGAAGGCACCTTGCACCATCAAAATAAAAAATATTTATAAGTAAAAAAAAGAGAAAAGAAGAAGAATGAAAATGCCTACCTACCTCCCTTAATTTATTTGAAAACTGATAGCGAGACACAACAAATATTTTTCTTGCCTAACTAGAACATAATTTACTATTTATACATAAAATCATCAAGTCAAGTTTGGCTGATGTTATTATTATAAACTGTAGTAAGCAGAATTATTAATTAATTGATAGATGCACTATTATGTTATCATTAAGGTACTTAGTTAAGGCCAGTATTGGTAGGTAAGCAAGGAGAGGGGAAGCAAACCCTTCTTATAAAGGCCAAAGTGAGTTTATTTTTCAAAATGTTCACTTCCCACTTGTTAAAGTTTCTTATTGATGTTTTCTTTCAGACATACAAATATCAGAATATTTTACTGTACTATGATGATTTGAGTCAGTGGAGTGCAGTCTATCCAAGTGATAAGGTGAGTTACCTCCCCTGTTTTTCATTGGGATGCCGACTATCCAACTGATTGGGTGAGTTACCTCCTCTGTGTTTCATTGGGATGCTGGCAATCCAAGTGATGTTCTTTACTCTTCACATCATACAATTGAGCACAGATATGTTCCTTAATGTATATTGAAGCCTGTACTCAATTTAAAATAACTTGGTGCTAATTTTATAAGGATTTACCGGTAATTAAGTTATTCAAAACATTGTATTTCCTTCACTGACCTAGACTGAGCTATATTTATGGCCATGGTAGGTAGATAAAAATTAAGTTCATATTATTATAATATCCAACTTGAAATTTAAATTACTTAGCTATGAATTGCCTTCATATAAAAAGAAAAAGAAAATCTAAAAACTAATAATGAAGTTTATCTATTCGAAATAAAATATATAAATACACATTTTCATATATTTGTTATATTTGAAAATTGTAACATATTTTTTATCACTCTCTTCTCAGACGTGTGAGGAAAAAGTTGCAGTTTTAAAAGATGGTCAAAATCAAGTTATTACACTTTCACCTACATATGGAAAGGAATATTGGCCGTACTGTGAAAAGATTAAAAAAAATGGCGAGGATATTATTTCTTGTGAACTGTCTGAACCGCCATTACGATTCAAATCAATGCGCGAGAGATGGTGGTATATAGCAGTTAGTCGATGTAATCCTGAATCAGGGGTAGGCATATTTACACTTAGCAAATATATGTAAAGTTGATCATGATAATAAGTTAAGTTGCAATTTTAGTCCATCTAGACCAAAGGTCCAAGGTGGACTTTTCTCATACAAATCATGCCGTCTTTAACTTTTCATATTTTCGACTTCTTCTCCTGAACCACTGGACCATTTTTATCCAAACTTAGTAGGAAGTATTCCTAGGGGAAGGGGATTCATATTTGTTCAAATGAAGAGGCTGGGCCACCAGGGGCACCGCTAGGGGGCACAAAGGGGGGAAAATTCACAAAACTTCAAAAATCTTCTTCTAATAAACAAGAAGGCCTAGAGCTAAATGTGTTGGTACGTAGTAACTTTAGGGCATGGATAACCAAGTTTGTGTCAGGCGTGACCCTTGGGTCAAAAAGGGTTACGCGTTTTGAGGTCAAAGTGCAACACTATATATAAAGCAAACATGTTAACTTTTCACATTTTCGACCTCTTGTCCAACTTTATCCAAACTTGGTAGGATTTATCCCTATGGAAAGAGGATTTCGATTTGTTCAAATAAGGGGCTGGGCCTCTAGAGGGCGACACTTGAAGGTCCAAAAGCGGGAAAATTTGATAACATTTCAAAACTTTTCTTCTAATAAATTAGAAGGCCTAGAGCTTAATGTTTCGGTACGGAGTAACTTTAGGGCATAATGAACCAAATTGTTTTAAGGCGTGTACCTTGGGTCAAAATTGGGTTATACATTTTGGGGTCAAAGTTCAACACTATAGCAAATATGATAATTTCCCCAATATTGACTTCTTGTCCAGTATTATTGGACCAATTTAATCCAAATTTGGAAGAAGTCATCCCTAGGGAAAGGGGGTTCACATTTGTTCAAATGAAGGGGTTTAGCACCAAGAGGATGCCACTAAAGGGGCCATAGTGGGTAAAATTTGACAAAAGATAAAAAATCTTCTAATAAAATGGATGGCCTATCGCCTCATGTTTTGGTATATAGTAACTTAAGGGCAAAGAGAACAAAGTTTGTTCAAGGCGTGACCCTGGGATAAACAAAAGGTTACACATTTTGAGGTCAAAGTTCAACACTATATATTTAGCAAATATGATACTTTTTCACATTTGCGAATTCTTGTCCAATCCTACCGGACCAATTTCATCGAAACTGGAAAGATGGCATCCTTAGCGGAAGGGGATTCGGATTTGTTCAAGTGACAGCGCTACATACCCATGGAGAGTCACTTGGGGGCCCAAGTGGGAAAAATTGATAAAATTTCAAAAATCTTCTTATAATAAACTAAAGCATAATGCTTTGGTTTGAAGTAACTTAAAGGCATGGAGAACCAGCTTTGTTCAAGAAGTGACCCTAGGATCAAAAGTATTAAAATGCCAATCCAGATGGACGTTAAGGCACCATGGGCCTCTTGTTTATTTACTAGTCCTATGAAATGTAATAATATATAAGGTACCTTTAATATAAGCTTCATTTGATCTTTTGTGATTGTTTTAATTTTTGTCAATTTTTGCTTTATTAAATGTTATGTACTTGTATTATGTGTTGTATTTGTATGTATATCATGTGAAACTGAAATACAATTATCAAAAAAAAGTTACACACGAATAAAACGTACACAAATAGAAAATATCCTATTAGTGTGTTAGATGATGTCGAAGTTAAAGGCTTAGCAACAATAAACAGCCAGTCTCGGATACTTTGGTGCTGCTACTTTATGTTTTTTAATTGTACTTTGATAGTTTGATGGTTTTTCGATTGACTATTTTATGGTGTTTTCCTTGTTCATCTATCCTAGGGTTATCCAAGTCAGACAGGTTGAAGAAAAGAGGCCAGACAAAGATCTGCGCGTCCTTCGGAGGGGACGCTTAGCTGGCGGTCCCGTGTACAGGGATTTTTAACCATCTGGCACAATAAAGATCCCCATGTAAAGTTCGATATAAGAGTAGGCGGAAACGCCGTTGCATGGGCTCATCCTTCTATCTGAACTGTCTCTATTACTTTTGTTTCCCGTGCCTATCTCACCGTTCTCTTCCTGTCCTATCTTTTGGTTTTTCTCCATTGGTCTTTGTCAGAATATCGGTGAAATATTCTGGACGTGACGTTAAGCCCCAGCTAAACAAACAAACAAACAAACATTGTTCATCTAATCCTTCTCCAGGTGTCATTTTCCCTAACTGTATAGTTCCCGTAATAAAAGTACACTAACATGAATATATTTGATACCTGGTGTGCACTTTACTCTTGCAAACATTCAGACAATGAAGAAATACTAAACACATCTTTTATTTATGAATCGAAAAAAAACGCGCTTAAAGGCGACCAGCATTTCTGGAAATGCTAATACTTGTCTAGAGTGTAATACTGTATGTATATAAAGTAGACGCAAGACCTATTAATAAAAACTATAGCTTAAAAAGCTTTCAGCAAATGTAAATGAATAAAACATTACTCAAGAATAAGTTCGGACAAAGGAAGTTTGGAAATGTTTAGTGGCGTTACTGTAAACATATAGCAAATTATTAATTATAGAACCGTAGACCACACACTTTCAACTTAAGAATTAAAATATTTCTCATTCTATGCCATAATTGGTCCTCGTATATTCACAAACGAATGATGTTTTTTCTCATATGTTACTTGCTTTTAAGAAGCTCGGACATTTGACGAATGACATTTGTGTTGTGAGAACAGTTTTGTAATCAGTCAACAGGCGAATCGTGTACAGGTAACAACTTCCTTAGAGGTCAACTATAACTTAAACCAAAGCCCTTAAAGCAAATATAGTGCTTGCCAATTTTACACAATTTAAAGAGCTTTTTCTGCGATTCATTCTAGCATGTATCGCCAGGTCGGAAGCGCTATTGAAACTTCCGGAATATTGAAGCTGTGATTTTGATACTAGCGCCACCTATATGTCGTTCTGGGGATTGCACTCATCATGTTTCTTAAATTAAAGAAAAAACAAGATAGGTGAAATCAACAGAACGAGAGACATCGAAAAACGAATAATAGACTCATGAAAAACAAGCAACAGAATAAAATGAAATATATAGTCACCTAGCACGAAATCAGACGGTGTGGTTAATGAGGCCTCAACCTTCCCTATTCCCGCACGAGACAAGACGTTTCAAGTATGGACAAACATTTAAAAAAAAATACACTTCTTGCTCTGTCAATTATCTCAACAACCCCCTGCGCATGTGACTTGTCTAAAAAAAAATCTTAACGAGTATATCATATTTATATTTATATTTGGTACGAAGAACGCCAGCCTGAACACGTGGGTTTCCTCCGGGCACTCCGGTTTCTTCCTACAGAAAGAATCCACTCGCGCTACCATCTGTGCCAACGAGAAGGATTTCGACATAAGGTGTAATAACTCGTTGTAAAATAACTAAAGTTTAAGATTACACATATTTATATATTTACAAAAAGGCAATTTGTAACACGAAACTTGGACGTAGCCAAGCAGCTATAAACAGTGGCTATGACATGAAAGATCGTTTGGCATCTTATGTTTTCGAGGTTCCTTTACAGCTTTGCAGCATCGAAATTTGTCAAAATTAAAAAAAAAATTGACAACCCAGAAGACTTTTTTTTCTCACACCTGTGATAGAGTTTTATTTTGTTTTAACCCTTGTGAGATTCTCTTTCTCGCACAATTGCTTCTGCTCTCTACCTCCCAGCTTTTACTTTATACAGCGTAATCACCCACGTGAAAAATAACACACTGTTCATTATGCCTTCCGGGGATTTGTTTGGTTAAAAATGACCGACCTGTACCTCAAAATACGTTTTAAACCAATCAAATTGCGCAAAAGAAACGACCTTGAACTTCAATTGGCACTATTTTTGTTTTGACCTCTGACATGCACATACGTGTATTTGTTTGTTTACAACTGTGCGCATCATCTGTAAACTATAAACAAACTTGGCAATACGATACAGTTTGCAATCAAGGGAAATATTGTAGACATGAGCGAGAAGTAGGATTTACCGCGTAGAATCCGGGTCTTTTTCGACCCAAAACCATTTCAAATGGTGAAGTTTCAACAGAGGTTACATGTGTATAACCCCCGACAAGGCTACATCACACCAAGCCAAAACGAATCATATCACTGAATCATATGTTATCAAACACACCTTACGACCCGATCTTCAAATGTCTTCAAAGAAAAGTAAAAACACTCATTATGTCGCAACACAACAACAAAGGCTTAAAGAGGAAGTTTGTTGCCGAGACAGATCGATACTACTGTAGATCTACTATAATGTTTAAAACAAAAATAAAAGTAAAATCTTATCTTTTTTTGTAATTTAAATTCCCCTAAAACTGTACATAATCCATAATTTAACAATATTTTACTATTTGAAAGAGACCCGATATCAAGTCTTTTAGATATAAATTCCTTCACTCGATTGTTGTTTGAATCGAACTGACGAAATTGACGTTAAAATACATAATATGAATGACAATATTAATTTGTTACACGCCGTCACTCATTCGCGATATTATCTATAATTCACATGCAGTTCTATTGGACATCAAGACACAAGAATGTACAGAGTGTGAACTCATACAGCTCGCTAAATTTGGAACAACAAAATATTGTTTCGAGTGTTATCATCAAACAAACAGAACAACTCCGAGAAGGTCCCATACAAAATGGCGCCGTCCACGCATGCAAACTGTGTTCTGTCGACAGTAATGCACATTATTGCTGCAGCCTCGGGAAACTAATGAACATCAACTTGTTACAGGAGGCGATGAAGTTCAAATTAACCTTGCTATTTCAGCGGCGTCTTCGTCAGGGCCAATATATGGTTGTTCTTTCAACGTTCAAACTCACTATCACAAAAAACTTGGACGGTGAAAAGTATCAATTGAGTTCTTCAGCCGTAGAAAGTGGTTCAGCAATTTTCGAACATAAGTCATTCTGTTGATATTGATTGCGAAATGATTGTAATGCATGCTTATTAAAACATTTCGATGAATTTGTTTGGTTCCCTTTTTCGTTTTAGCAGCATGACTTGAGCTGTTCATTCAACAAACGAAATACTCAGGAAAAACGAATAAATGGGATACCGACCTTCCCGTTGTAACCCGCAAGAGGGGACCTAATACCTTACTGTTTACTATTTTAAACTTTAATGTCTGAGAAAGAGGTCATGACCAAACTAGCACAAAAACAAGAGAGGGCGTAACACGTGTGTTTGTAAACACGTACGCGAATCTTCAATAAATGACAGTCAAGGTAGACCGAATAGATGTGGATATTCAAACTCAATCACAACACAAATATATAAAAAGTGACCCGAAAGGGCAGCAAAACAGGCGAACAACTCAACTTAACAAAACTTAGTAAAGCTGGTTTGTTTGTTTGTTTAATTTGGGTTAATCAGCGTCACTTTCAGAGTATTTCGCCGACATCGTGACATCAGACTAAAGGAGAAAACAAAGCAATAACATAGAATCAGAAGGGGCGAACCGAATTGAATCATCGACTGGAGTAGTAGGTTTGACAAGCCAAAGCGATATCAAAAGCCAAGTCCAAGTTCATGGGGAAATAAAAAGAATACTTGTTCGTGTTTCTTCCGTAAACAGTGTTTCGAGTTATGTCGGTTTCGTAATTGGACTCTAGATGTAGATACTGTACGTATATTTCCGGTTTGCTCGCTTCAGCACATGTAATTGACTTACATTGAAAGTCTTTGTCATTTAACAGTTTCGAAAGACAACCGATTTTAGTCGATCAGTATGTGATTATACGAAAACGGCAAGTATAGAAGGAAACCATTCATTTTGTATTGAAACTGATGGCGTCTTGCGACCATATCGGCTGATCATGATGACAACACAGGTGACCGTCTTCACTTTACCGAAGCTAAAAGTGATCACTGTGCAGTCTTTCATGGAATAATCTTAAATGCTGAATCGAACATTCATATGTGATCAACTTGTAGTGTATACATGTAGGTATGATAAGTTTGCGATGATGGACGGGATGTCAACTGAAAATCTTCTGATAAGACAAATCATTTGCAGTGACATACCCAAATACATATCTATATAAAACAAATTCAACATATGCAGACAACCCTAACAAGGCTCTGCACAATGTATGCATGGCTCTATAGTTTCTGTTCAATAAACCATATCGTTATAATTCAATTTTTCCCGCGTTTCGTCAGTAATAGCGGGAAAATATTGTATAAACGTATTCGTGTTGCACGATCTAC
>JAUMGZ010017882.1:0-13020 GCA_032359645.1 Pododesmus macrochisma | reverse complement strand
TATGATCTGGATACTAACAAAGCCTGACTTTAGACTTGTATTCATGTAAAGTTATGATCTGGATACTAACAAAGCCTAACTTTAGACTTGTATTCATGTAAAGTTAAGCACCTCCTTTTTTCAATATCATACAACAATTACTAAAAACAAATTTAACTTCCAAGCCAAGCTTCATAATCAACAAACCATGTCATGTTACCATGAACAGGTGTAACACTCAGAATAGGATATTTTTCTTTCACATTAGTAGCATCCAATATGTCCATTAAAATACTATGTTTTTCTCTACCAGTCACTAAAACCAGTATGTTCAACGCTTTGTTTATGACAGGAAAGGTAAGAGTCATTCTAGCGGGACTTATGTTCTCTCCCATCACAAGAGATACAGACTGTGTAGTCTCTTTTACAGCTGTTGTCCCCGGAAACAGAGATGCAGTGTGACCGTCAGAGCCCACTCCCAGCACAATAACATCCAACTGACCACCTGGTTTGTTACCAAGGTGATGATAAATGAGATCTTGGTACACTTTAGCACCTTCATCTTTTACACTACAAAACCTTCCAGCCATATCAACTGGCATGGGATGGATGTTCCAATAAGGAATGTTTATATGTTTAATGAGTTGATTATATATCATGTTTAAGTTAGATAGTTTATCCTCCTGTGCTACACATCGTTCGTCTACTTGCCATATATGTACATTTTCCCAAGGTATTTTATTACTAGATTGACTTAAATATTTATAAAGTTTAGATGGTGTTCTACCACCAGATAGTGCAATGTGCGCGACATTTCTCTCATTTACCGCTGTTAAGATGATATTTTCCATATACATTGCTGTTTTTTTACATACACTGTCATCACTTGGATCAGCAATTAATTTATGTCCAAGGAATGTAGCAGGAATGGAGACAATTCTTGCTTTATATGGATCTTCTTCAAATGTTTCTGAAAATTTACCTCCATAAATAAAATCTAGTCCCTGTGATACAATCTTGAAGTTCAGTGATCTATCTTGTTTCTCTGTGTATAGTCTAGGAGATACGCCCGTTAAACTGTTCAGTACAGGAGTCCAGATGTCCCACAAGTGAAGCAGTCTCTCTGTCCCAACAAAGTTCTCCCTCTTACCACTGTAGAGGTCATCAATCAAACTTACATATGCATCATTATTTTCGAAGGGAACAAGAAAACTGAATTCGTTTAAACTTTGTCCATATATGGCAATATCACCTGCAGTTATTGGCAAATCTTTCATACTTTCTGGCATATAAACTGGATCAAAAAGATCTTTTGAGACTAGAATGCCAGCAGATGGGAGGTTTCCATGACCAATTTGAAAAATTATTTGTTTCTGTCCCTTCCAATGGCTGCCATTATTGTGATTACATCCAGCAATACAGAATTCGTTGTCACTAAATACTATCCGCACAAAGCTTGATCTTTCATCTAAATGTTTTCCTGAAACTAACAAGAATGGAACTCCCTGCCAACGAGAGCTGTCTATGTTTATTAGAGATGCTCCAAATGTTGACGTGAACCGTGACCACGTTAAATTTTCCCTTTCCTCTAAAGCTTCACTTAGGTAATTAGCATACTGCCCTGTAAGTGTAGACTCTCTCTTGACAGGTTGCACTCGACGTAGCAATCTTATTTTGTTCCTGTCCACCTCGACTGAATCTGTCACATTTGATGGTAAGTCCATTGCAATAAGGGCCAATAACTCTGTTAAGTGATTTTGCATCACATCCCTGATTACTCCATAATCGTCATAGAAACTAATGCGACCTATAATGAAAAATGTCTGCTTAAAAACTAATGTAGAAGATAAAGGAGATCATACTGATTAGTCTGACAATAAAAGTAATGTCTGATCACTTTTTGACACAAACTTTTTTTATTCCATTTGTGATCATAAGTTGATGCATATTCTTGAGAATGATTGATGTTATTTAACCATGTAAGTTTGTATACAATGTTACGTACATCATTTTTGGAGGTATATACCAAAGAACATTTCAAGAAATCAGAATACACATCAGTCATTTGTGACCAAGTGACACTTACTTTGTAGATTTATGATAAACTGTGATGATTCTATTTTATCTTTTAACAAACAGAACTATCAATCAATGTCAGAATAAACAAGGGACCTTTGATAATAAAATCCTTATTTGCAGTCATTTTAAGATGACAATTACATTTTGGACAAAAACTGAAAGTAAACACTTACTTCATGAAAACAGCTGACATTTGAAAAGTTCCACCCTATAGGTGACATTTATTTTGTTGGCTCCCCCATAGAAGTCTATGTCTTCATAAATTAAGTAATAGCCTGGAACCCTCCCCACAAAAAATAAACAAAGGGCCAATAATATGTTACATGACCTAACTTAAATATGCAATGTTTGACAATCTGTCATTGAATGGTGGATATGATTCAAGTTTTATGACAATATCTCCAGAAGAACAAGTATATGTCTACAACCTTCTTCAAATGGGAGACACAATATACATCATCCCAATATGTAATACAGTATAAACTGTACCTCCATAATACATGTGCCGACTATAATAAAGGGGTCATACACCCTGTACTGTTACCCTCTCTCAGTCTATGTATAATGTATGGAACATATACTATGTCCCTTTGTAATGTATGTAACATGTTGCTCTTCTATTAATCATATAGTACAATTACCCTGTACTCCAACAACTTCTTTCATAACAATCTCCACTCTCTGTATATGGTCCTTGTTCAGCAGTGGTTCCAATACATCTTTGTTAGCAAATCTGTTTAAATGGAGAAAATGTGAAATATCCTATGTGGTATATATATAAGTAAAATGTAAAGTGATTATCAATCAATCAATGGAATTATATATTTTTAAAATGCAAAGCAAATGTTTAAAGGCATCTTCGGCTTTAATACTGAAACCATTTTAATACAACTTTAGCTTTAATTCTTGTCACAGAATTGTTATACAGTAATCCTGATAATGGAAAATTAATGACCCAATTACAGATGTACATTGTAGTAAAATTAACCTAATGGTAGATAAATGATTCAATGACCAATGTGGTAAAATAAACTTAAAGCCAATAAAGGTTCATAAATGACTCAATGGCAGATTTTGAAGAAAAAAAAAACGATGGTAGAAAAATGATTCAATGACAAATGCAGTAAAACATACTTAAACAAGTATGTTTATAAGTATCATTATACTCTATATTTAGATTATAATTGATCATGCAATATACAGATACTCACCTAAAGGGTAGGATTTGCTTTACAACAGATTTTCCAAGATAATGGTCCACTCTGTAGATTTCCTCTTCTCTGTAATATTTGCCAATCTCTTCCGCCATTTTAGTAGCAGAAACTTTGTCACTACCAAAGGGTTTTTCTAAAATAAGGCGATTCCACCTATTTTGTCCCTCTAGGTATGAAATTTTACTCATTTTTTCTGACATGTACGGATAAGCTTTCGGTGGAATGGACATATAAACTACACGACCCATAACTTTATATTTGTGAATTAAACTTGTGTCCAGTTGAATTCCAAAGTTAGAAAAATCAATTTCTGTTTTAAGAGGGAAATACTTGACACTTTTTACAAAAGTCTCCCGCCTTTTAAGACAACCACCAATGTCACCATGTTTACATGACACGCTCTTGTCTAATGCATTATGTAGGAGTGTAGTTCCTTCCTTATGGTCGGACCTTCCACAGCCATAAAATGTGAAAGTTGTCATGCTATTTTCATACTTGATGAATGTCTCAAAGAGGCCTTGCCATAGGTACTTTTTTGCCAAGTCTCCTGTGGCTCCTATCAGTATAACATCTGTGTGTTGACCTAAGCTTTCATTGTGTCCCAGTGTCATGACAATCATAGTAAAACAAACCAAAACTAAAGTAATGACAGCCTTCATATCTATATTGTGTATGGAACAGCGAGTCCTCTGGTACTTAAAGCCTCAAAATTTTAAAATGTTATAAGAATTATCAATCGATCAGCACTGAGTAACTAAATGCAATTCCAAAATCAAGGTCTGCATCATTAAAATGATATTCTGAAATTAGATAACAAGAAATTATATACACATCTTCAATTCAATTGCACCTTAGGTATGAATACGACTTAAACGAATTGAAACCATCTGCAAATCAATTAAACCTATCTTCAAATGCATTAAACCTATCTCCAAATCAACGATAAGAATGACGTGTTCCTTTAAAGATAGGTTTAATTTGATTGAAGATAGGTATATTTCATCTAATTTGTACCAATCTCCAATTTAATTGTACCTATCCTCAATTAAATGTTATCAATCTTCATTTATTTATATTTAATACATGGGTCCAATTGAATTAAAGACTTGTGAAATTGAGTTGAGGATAGGCCTCAGTTTTAATTGATTGAATATATTCAATTCAATTCAACTGTACCTGTATTTAAACAATAAAAAGATAAGTGAAATTATTTTAACCTATCTTTAATTGAATTGGAGATGCATGTTGTTTTAACTGTATTGAATCTATCATCAGAAAATAGATGTAAATAATAGAATAGTCTGCATAATCTGACTTTTCCACCACTAATTTTGAATGTTTCAATTTTTAGGGGCAGAGTAGTCATCATAATCCAATATATAACTCTGACTGCTTTTTATTGATATTTGAAAGAATTTGTTTGGAGGGGACCATATACTACATGTATAAGATAGATTCATGTTTGTAAAGTCATGAATGGAACAAACAGAATTACTTACAAACTTGTATCTATAAGCATTATAAAGAATCTAGATACTAATAGTTTTTTTACAGCATAATTATGATAGCACTGACACAGTGACTCATTCAGTTATTGGTAGAATGTTCACTTTTGTTTGTGTTAAGGGCTTATTGTCCGATCAACTGTGATCAGCTAAGGTCAGTTATGCATGGACGTGCCAGTTTTACTGGTGGAGGAAACCGGAGTACCCGGAGTAAACTACCGAACGACGACAAGTTACTGGCAACTTTCTCACACAAGGCCGCCCCGGACTAGAATCAAACCTTTGAGGTAAAAGGCTCTTATGGTTACAAGTTGGGGACTTTAACCAATAGGCCACCGTGGCCCCCGAGTGTTCACTTAGTAATCCAGTAGGTGGGGATTGGAATCACGGTAACCCAAAACCGTTTGACGTTAAAATCAGAAAGAATTCTTGCTCCCTGCTACGTGCTCAGCATTTCAGGGTAGAATGACTGGTTTGCAATTGGTCAGGGTCAGGATAATGTAACCGAGTGAAGATGTCAATATGTCTGTGGCTTGATATTTCAGTACAACAGCACTATACAGTCGCCATCAGTGTGCACTTTCACAAACAGACATCGACGTGGTATGATCTAGACAAAATGACATCTTAACCCCAATAAAACAAACAAACAAACAGATTATTGTATATCTAGGCCTGGGGTCTGTTTTAGGGAAGCTATACTAACTAATTGCACAACAATGCTGTGAACTCAGAGTGCCTTTTGTTCGCAAACATATTTTAAAAGTAATTAGTGTAAATAAATCTTCGTGACCCTGTAAACAGATAAATTGTTTCAGCTAACAGTACGTCGTTACCTCTGTCATGTCATCAAAACAATGCGGCATCATTAGTAAAACCGAAAGTAAATCAACGTCAGAGGGACGCTTCAACACGAAAATGGCAGGTGCAGCAAAAAGATTGGGGAAGATAAATGTCCGAAATTCGGCGTTATTCCTTTGTGACATGCAAGAAAAATTTCGTGGAAATATCCGCTATTACCCGGAGATAATTTCAGTAGCAAACAGAATGTTACAAGCCGCTAACATCTTGGAAATGCCCGTGGTCGTAACGGAACAATATCCAAAAGGTCATAGTCTTAGTCGATAACAGTGTCCTAGTTTTTAACCTTAGTCCTGGGAGGGGGTGTAGGGGACATTAGTGTCTGATTTTCCGTCCTTCCGTATAAAAACATCAGTACCAAGTATATGAAGTTGAATTTTACCAATTTTACACCGCTAAGTTGTAATGAAATAATAATACTGTCTGACTGCAGAGTCCCAAGGAGAAAACAGTTGTCAAGTTCTCACAGCACTTGGTTAAAGTTTATCATACTTTTAACACATGCAAAGGTAACAAAAATTTACCAAACATGAATCAACGTGGATATAGTCCGAATTATCTGACTCTTGTGCCGCTCATATTTTAATTTTTGGATCTCCCCTGCTCGAAAAGAAAATCCAAAAATTAAAATTAGCGGTGAAGGAGTCAAATATATAATTCAGACTATCTTGGATATAAAAGTTAACCAAACTTGCATTGATATTGGTTGTTTACCCTTAAAGATCATAAGTACGAGTTTCCTCTTGTTTTATGCCTGCTTTTATATAGATGGCTTGTGCCACATACATGTACATGTTTAAAAGCAGGCAGGAAGTCAGAGGAAACTCGGACTACCTTAAAGAGTACACAACAAGACATACCTTTTTTTGTTATAACTTATTCTCAACAGATTTTAACACCAATGTCTCAATAAGATTAATTGCAGAAACTTTGAAACCGTCTTGCCACAATTGTTCAAGAACGAGAGAAGTTCCCGCTTTCTCTTTCCCAATGAAGTGCTGAATAAATCTTAAAGATTGAACTTAATTAAAACATACTTTCTCTCTTCAACTTAATCTGTACTTTGAGTTGTGCAAGATTGAATTGAATTCAATTTTTGTCTTGTATGAAATATAAAAATATCACATACAAAATGATAAGACAAGGTCTAAAAAATACAAGTCTCCTGCAATGCTTTTCCATGCTTAAATCTTGGACATAAAAAAACTAATTGTGTTGATGTTGACTTTCTTGTAACTTCTGTTGAGACCTGGTATTTCTTGCATACTAAATCATGGATAATCATAAAGTTTGTTTGGTCATCATGCATTTGTATGACAGTGTGTTGAATTCTTAAACTAGGTTGCTGCAACCTTTATTTTGATCTTACTACCACTTCATTTGAAAAATTTGTTAGGCCTTTCACTTTTATTTATGAAAAATCATTTAAACATACTTTCATATATGTATTGCAGGGCTGGGACCTACAGTAGAAGAACTGGATGTAAGCAAAAACAAGGTTTTCCCTAAGACAGATTTCTCCATGATGGTGCCAGAAGTTAAGGATCATATGAAGGGAATTAAAGGTATCAATGTCTATTTTAACATTTGACACAATCTCCCACAGTATCATCATAATGTGAATATCTGTTACTGTAACAGTAGTAGAATATGTAATGTTCCAATTTAATATATAATTGTTTTTGTCTAAAGTTAAATTTAATTAAATCTGAATGAGAGGGACAACAAAGGAAAACGCCAACCATCAAATTATAATAAAAACACAAAAATTCCTTAACATTAAATTATGACTAAAAAAATGTGCGCTATAAAGGAGCGACCATCAAAATATGAAACATGAATAATAAACTTGAGGGAATGAAAGACATGGATGTCATTGTGTCAGTAAGATCATATAGGGACTGTATGGATGGGAATTTATTTAAAGAATATTAGAAAGATGTTTTAATAAAGTTCACCCTGTCTCTCCATCTGTCCATGAGTCTTGTAAGCGCAAGTCCTCCCATACCAGTTTGTGAATTTCAATGAAACTTTACACAATGTGAAAATGTCCAGAAGATTTCAAGGGGAGATAATTAGATTTGTAAATGTACATGTCATAAATCTTGTAAGTGCAACTCCTCCTACAGCATTTAATGGATTTCTATCAAACTTAACACAGTGATATAACACCATATGAAAATGTGCATGAAGAAAAATATTTTTGTTCCGATGATTTCAAGGGGAGATAATTAGATTTGTACATGTACATGTCATGAATCTTGTAAGTGCAACTCATCCTACAGCAATTAATGTATTTCAATCAAACTTAACACAGTGATAGTTCACCATATGAAGATGTACATGAAGAAAAATATTTCCATTCCAGCAATTTCTCGGAGAGATTATTATTTTTAATTTCCAAACCTGTTATACTACATATTGATCTTCAGGGGTTTGTAATACAAACACAAAGGCCCACAATCTTGTGTTTATTTAACCTCCCTTGATTTGTATTGTTACGGGTATGTGAAGGTCAAATGTTGGTGGTCAGTGGGGGTATTGGTCATCCCCTAGGTGACAGTTGTATAAAAATTTTAATTTCGGATTTCCATTTACTTCCTTTGGTTATATTCAAGCCTTACACTCTTACATTAATTCATGGCCAGGAAAGAAAGAAGCCCATTGATTTTAGGGTTAATAGGTCAAGGTGAAGGCAACTTATACTAAAAATAGAAATACAGAGATAATAGAGATACAAGAGTGCACTTCATCATGTATATAATATTTATGTTGTAGACTTGAAGTCCATTGTTTTATGTGGGATAGAGACACAAGTTTGTATACAGAATACAGTGCTGGATTTATTAGAAGATGACTATGATGTCCATGTCATTGCAGATGCATGCTCATCAAGAGCTATGGTAGACAGGTAATTAATAGCTCTGTCCCTGTTTGATCTAGGTAACTGAGAAAAATAATGATCCATCTTATCATTGGTATGTTATATATTTGTCTGTATTAATCATTGGATTGGTTTAACAATAAATACTGCACTAGATTAGTGGTAAAGCTTTCGCTTCATGTTTTAATGGTCTCTGGTTCAATCCCTGGCTGTGTCACACCCAAGACATTAAAATAAGGTTATGTTCATGCTCCCTGCTAAGGGATTGGCGTTTCTTGGTAGTTAAAGTATGGGTAGGCTTTGTGTCGGGGTAATGTGACTAAGTATCATGTCAATGTGTCTGTAGCATGATATTTCAGTGAGAAAGCGCTATAAAGCTGCCATAAGCATGCACTGTTACAAGCAGACAACATCTTAGTATTACCTACATGTGTGTTGAAGTGACATTAAAACCCAATGATACAAACATTGATAATTAATGTATATGTTTTTATAACCCAAGCAAACAAAGTTTGGAGGGGGTATATAGGAATCACCCTGTCGGTCAGTCCTTCTGTCCTTGAATCTTGTAAGCGCAACTCATCCTACACTGTCTTATGGATTTCATTAAAACTTCACACAATGATAGTACACCATATGAAGATGTGAATGAAGAAAAATATTTTCGTTGCGACAACTTCATTGGGAGATGATTAAACTTGTACATTATCATGTAATGAATCTTGTAAGTGCAGCTCCTCCTACACCATTTAATGGATTTCAATAAAACTTCACACAATGATAGTACACCATATGAAGATGTGCATGAAGAAAAATATTTTTGTTCTGACGTTTTGAGGGGGAGATAATTAGACTTTTATATTTACATATTATGAATTTCGTAAGCACAACTCCTCTTACACCCTTCAGTGGTCTACACTGTGCATTTAATCCTGCTTTTTATCAGAGTATGACTGATTACATGAAATACATAGCTTGGTGGAAGCAGGGGGTATGAGCTAGCCATCCTGGCGACAGCTCTAGTTCTAATAGACCATATTTTTTACCAATATTTGAGATTGAAGAAAATAAATGTCAATGCTTGTTTTGATGGTTTATATCTGTCCTTTATTTAAGCAATAAACTGCATAGATGTTGCAGACCTACTAGTATAACTGCAGCATATGTCACAGACAAAGTGAATGGAGCGGGTTAGAGTGCCATGATAAGTTTGTCTGTGACACATTCTGCAGTTATACCAATAGGTCTGCAACATCTAGGCAGTTTATTACTTATATTTTCATTTGTCTTTATTAAAAATAAAAATAATTACAACAAAGTAATAGTCAATAAGGTGTTTAAAAGGTTTAGAATTAATGTTTTTTAAGGGACTTTTTTACGCATATTTACATGTCTAGGGCAAGAACACGGTGCTTTGGCAGGTGCTGCAGTTATGCTCTCATAACTGAAGTTGCTCATTTGAAGGGATATTGAAGGTGATTGCCACACCAAATGAAAATGTTAAGATATGTATGTTGAAAAATATATATGATTTCATAATAGAAAATGAGCAAGTCTGACTTTTTCTTGATGATTTTACAGAATGTTTGCACTTCAAAGAATGAAAGATGCAGGAGCTTTCCTGACCACAAGTGAAAGTATGCTTCTACAACTGGTGGGAGGTTCAGCACATCCAAACTTTAAACAGATCCAGAAACTCATCCGAGAGTCTGCACCTGATTCTGGTCTTCTGTCCTCCACGTTTGACAAAGGCTCCTAGTGCTACAGATTTCTGTGATACACTTCTAGTGCATTTTAGACATTTTTAGATCCATGATTGTTTTTTAATCACTTTGTGTATGAATTAATGATTTGTCAATAAATGTATAAGAATGTCTTTATGTAACTGTTTTTAAATTATGGCAGGAACAAGAAATAGTTTGGTTTTAATTTGAAGGCATTTACTGGAGAAGTGATGAGCGTTTGTACTGGATTGTAACAGTCAGTAAATTATAGGTCAGTTGTCGTGCTGTGAAGGCATGTGGTTTGTTTGTTTGTGTGTCTTTTAAATCCATCTGGAGAAGGGGCACAACTCTGACATAGATGTTTGTTGTTGTGTATAAGACACTAAAACTTGGCTGTGCACACCAGCTACAGAACAATAAGATAGAGTGATGAGTGGACATAGCTCTAACAAAAAGGTCCCAGTGACCTCATTATCCCTCAAATTAAAAATCAGGGGGATGTAGCAATCACATAGGATGTCCGTCCGTCCCTTGCTTGTACGGATAATAACTTAAAAGCGAATGGTTCCACAAAGTTCAAACTTGGTGTGTGGGTTGTTCTAGGAGGTGCACAGAACCCTATTGATTTTTTGGGGGGGATATGCTGCCCCTGGTAGCTCTCTCGTTTTAATAAGCAGTTCTCCGTTATCAAACCTGAATAAGTTATAGTACTGTTTAATAGTTTATTAGGTTAAATATTGTACAATGTATCAGTTATCATCTGGATAGAAAGCTTTAATTAAAAGGGGAATTATGATATAAAATAAGGTCTTGAAGATACATTTCTGTACACATCTATTCTTGAAATTCTTCTCTTTCTTTAGCCCATTGCTTCAATATCAAGGTTACCATCATGCAAGATGAAATCATTCACACAAAGTCCTAAAATTATTTTAAAAATGTGAGTTAAGGCTATACATTATAAGTCCATCGTGATCATAGCTCAAATATAAACTAGTACTTTTTTCATACAAATGCTTTCATCATCCTTCCATCTGGTTTCAACTTTTTATATTGTACATTCCTGCTCTAAAAGTATAATTGACCAGTTTTAACACTTATAGGTGGCTAAATTATAATGAATAATAAACTAGTTGGAGAAGATGGGGTGTTCTTACCATATTTAATTATGTTACTACAATTTGGTTAATGGTCTCCTTTCAAAATTGTCAATACTTAAAATTTGAACATTGATTTTATTTTATTATATTTGATGACAAGTTTGAAGATAGGCAGTTTTGATGCGTATTTAATAAGACTTCTGAAATTTGATTGGTCGATGGTTTCTGGATAATAACTCTTTAGAACTATCTAAAGTTTGAGATAGAGAGTTTCTACCCACATTTAATTAGGTTTCATTTATTTGAGTGTTTGACGATTTCTGGAAAATAAGTCCTTTTAAAATGTTAATTTTATTTCTTCAAAAAAATTTCATTGGTATTATTTAAATTACGTTGAGGCCATTTTGGTTCAAAGGCATATGTATATATAAGGCAACTGTAATTTGATTGGTTGATGGTTTTTGGGCTAGAAGTCTTTAGAATAATCTGAATTTTGCAAAATTTGGATATTAGTCTTATTTTAATACGTTTTTGTTCAAGTTTGAAAATGGGCTGTTACTACACATATTCAAGAAGGTTATACCGCAATTTGATTGGTTCACAGGTATCTGAAATTTTATTAATATAATAACGACATGCTGATAGCAAGATGGTTGCGCAACACTAAAACGTTACGCGGCCATCTCGCTATCAGCATGTTGTGATTATATTAATAAGGGTTTAAAGCTCACCTGTGCTTGAAGGGCTCATGTAAGCTATAGTCATTATAACTCGTCCATCGTCATCGGTGTAAACTATTCACATTTTTGACCTCTTCTCCCAAACCATTGGATCTATTTCATTCAACCATAGTAGGAAGTAACCCTAGGGGAAGGGGATTCAGATTTGATTAAATGAAGGGGCTCAGCCTCCAGGGGGCGCCACTAGGGGGCCAAAAGGGGGACTTTTTGACAAAACTTCAAACATATTCTTCATATTAACTAGAAGGCATAGAGCTTAATGCTTTTGTATAGAAACTTTAGGGCATGGAGAACCAAGTTTGTTCAAGGCTTGACCCTAGGGTCAAAAATAGGTTGCACTTTTTTGGGTCAAACTTCAACACTATAGCAAATATGTTAACTTTTCACATTTTTGACTTCTTCTAAACCATTGGACCAAATTCATCCAAACTTGGATGAAGTCATCTGTAGGGGAAGGGGATTCAGATTTGTTCAAATGAAGGGACTCGGCCCCCAGGGGGCGCCACTATGGGGCCAAAAAAGGGGACATTTTGGCAAAAATTCTAAAAAATTCTTCATATAAACTAGAAGGCTTAGAGCTAAATGCTTTGGTATATAGAAACTTTAGGGCATAGAGAACCAAGTTTTTTCAAGGCTTGACCCTTGGGTTAAAAATAGGTTACCGGTACGCTTTTTGGGGTCAAACTTCAACACTATATATATATAGCAAATATGTTAACTTTTCACATTTTCAGCTTCTTTTACCAAACCACTAGACCAATTTTATATAAATTGGGTAGGAAATATCCCTAGGGGATGGGGATTCAGATTTGTTCAAATGATGGGGCAATTGGTGCTCATATCAACTACAGTCATCATTACAGATGTTTGTCATATAAATCTTGTCAAATTATCAAATCTCAAACACAGTTGATCCCATTTCAATCAACTTTGT
>JAUMGZ010017771.1:9682-20097 GCA_032359645.1 Pododesmus macrochisma | reverse complement strand
CGGACTTATATATTAAACTGTTATCATATATATGTATTGTTGATTATCTTATTTGCTGTTTATTAAATGTATAAATTGTATAGTTGTAAATTGTTGTCTGTTTATAGTCCAGTCTAAAAAGACATAGTCACCCAAGAAAAGATCCCAAATAAACACGTCACTTTTGACAAGAACAACTTTTTGTTTACTTTATTTTCATTGACTTATTTTCACGATTTTAAAATTGCCGCATGAATCATCTTTTATACCTAGGTCTTTTTAACGTTTTTTGCTTCTCTATACTACACTGATAAAGATGTAATAAACTGATATATGCATACTTCAATGGCTCGTTTGACTTCATCTCGAGTATGATTCGTAGATCCTCTTCTGGACTCTAGTCCTGCTCTTTTTAATCTTTTCCTAATTGCGTTGGGGCTGACAAAACACAAAATAACTCTTAAAAACACACATTAGTACATGAAATAATGAATACATACATACATCCAACTGTACTAATTAAATAGTCTTAAACTTTCGGCATATGATATTATGCTGAGCGGAGTGGTGGAGTGGAGTTCTGGAGTAGAGTCGTTGAGTGGTGTGGTGGAGTGTAGCAGTGAAATATATTTTTCAGATAAATCACACAATGTATATTCCAGTTGACAAAACAGGATAAGCTTCAATAACACTCAGCCTCTTGTGACCTAGAATCAAAGGTCAATACGAACTTGCTCTCCCTCATGAAGATAACAGTTATTAACAGTGTCACTATGGTCTACCTCAAGCTCCAAAATAAAAATAATTAGACACCAAACCCATCTAAGCCTGATTTCTACTTTTGATTAATTTTTGTATGTCAAACTAACATTTTACAACAAGTTTTAATATAACCTTGTTATCAATGGAAAATTCCATGTTTTACAGAAATTGCCTAATATGTAAAGTCACAATGCTCTTGTTACAAAGGCATCATGAATGGACAACTTTGAATTAAATGAGTTGTTTGAGAAAATGAATATCACTTGTAGTTTTTATAACAAATGTATTTATTTTAATAAAAATATTAAAATATTAAATTAATGTGCAACGTATACCAAACCCATATCATGTATGCCGTCTCTCACCGACTTCCAACATCTGATCACCTGCTTGAATTACCTTCCTGTCCCATCACTGTGTGTGTGAATAGTATTTGTTCATGTGTCTTCACTCAAAAGGTAAACAAATCCTTACAGACTCAGATACTGTTCCAATGACCCCGAGCTCAGATCACTCATCAATCTTAGAGAGCAAAGCTACATAATATGGTACATTTATAACAAACATCTTAAAAACTGGGTCAAGTTTTTGTCACATAAAACTAATACAAGGGAGATAGGTGAATACACATAGTAAATACACAAAAATTATCTCTTTTATAGGTATAAATAATGAGAAGATACTATGGTAAATACTATTTCTACTACTAAATGACACCACACTCCACTCCACCACTCTATTCAGCATATTATCAAATGCCTGCTTTGTTCGCTTGCAGTGTATAGTAAATCATGCATTGTGTATTAATACTTACCTCAGTTTTATTCCATTCCTTTTTTCAAGTAAAGCTGATATTTCACTGTACAAATATTGTCTTCTCCCACAGCACATGATAAAATCTTTGACTGAAATAATCAAATTTCTTTGCGTCATTATTCATAACAACAAACCCGACCTTATTTTTTCGTTTTATAAACTTGTACATACAAATATGTACTTGTATGTGTATCTTCAGAATAACGTTAAAATTTATTTTCATTATCGGTGATTTCAATGTAGAGAATTTACCATTGTTATCCATCAAGCTTATTCAGATGTATACGGATATAGTTGACAACCTTCTCTGGAACAAAAGAAAAAAATAATTTATCACATAAGATATTTTATGAGCAAAACAAAATTACGCCAGAAAATAGTATATACTGTACCTTAAATATTTATTGAAAATGCCAAATCTATATGTCATATTGTGCGTAACAAAATGCAATTTTCATTTTAAAAACATTGATTGATACATTCTGATAGTTATATATAATAATACGGAAAATACTGACACACAAAGATAGCTATAGAAAAAATTAAACACATCGATAGAGCCAATCGAATTTAACGATTAAAGTCTATGTGTATCAATGCATCAATAAAAGTACTTACATGTTTGACTGTTTGAAATCCCTAAACAGCAATGCTCGGTTCTTGATACAATGTCCCGTCAAGTTAACACAATGGCCATGGAATGCAGCATATATGGTTTTGAGATTAGAAAACGCCATAAACAACGAAATCCATTAACCTCGTGTCACCTGTTTTCCGTCACGTTATCAAGGTGTAATAAGAGACGTGAGTAAAGTTTTAAGATTTGCCCCTAACCTGCACAGGGACAAATTTAAATCTTCAAGAATATTTTGTCCAAACATTGAATCAGGGCAAATTATGTTTAGTAAGTTTTTGATTTGCCTCTTCAGGTGGTACAGATTGTAAATTTATTGCCGATTTCATTACACAACTTTGTTTTTTGCCCAGTTGTGTGGGACATATTTAAAATTTTATAAAGTTTTTTTGCCGGCCGCTGTCGGCCATCGTACAAAACCCACAACGGCATCTATATCACAGAAGCAAGTTCACGGGCAAGTTGATAAAAACAATTATGCACAGTTACTGATACTGATACTGATAGTAATACAAAGTATGAGGAAATCATCGTCACCCAGGTAAAGTAGTAAATCGAAAAACCAAGACGATATTCTAGGCCGTAAGTACATGGACATTGGCAAACAATAAGAAACATTGAACGCACACAGAAAAATGAACCAAATATACTTTTATTAACTAAAAATGGAAACATCACGATCTTCTATTAAAAAACTAGAAGCGAAACCAGGTAATTATTCCATCAAATTTGAACATAGATGGGAAATGTCAATGAGGAAGAATATGTACAAAAAGAGAAGTTGAACGTGGCAGTCACTCTTGTTGCTTCAGTATGGGAAGACATCCTTCAGGAACTTCCTGTCAAATTGGATATTGTTGATGTTGAGAAACCTGTCGGAGTAGACGAGAGTCACAGCCAACATGGTCAGAGACGATCCAGCCGGTATAGGTCAGCTCCATGTTCGGCCAAAGACTTCGTGTGTTACTCATACCAACTTCCACATTTACCAACAGGTTTGCAAAAAGGTAAAATAATATATGTTGAATCTTTGAAAGGGTGAAAAAAAGTAAGAACACGTTATCGTCATGGTTTTCATATTGTTATCAATTTATTTTGACTTATTTACGTGTTGTTCCTGTTAATTTACATGATCTGTGAGATTGATATATATATATATATATATATATATATATACTATCTATTACCATTATCATGTATTAAATGACTATCGAGTATTTTATCACCTATGACTTTATCTACTCCAACCCACTAAACCCCCTGTCACATAAGCAATGGCGTTAACTTTATACGGTTTAGTGGTATCTGATTTCAGGGCGGTACCCTTGCGTTTATTATTAAATAGGCGACTTTGATGCCGTCACCATGTGTCACTATTTGAAAATTAAAACGCCTTGTTGATTATATTTAAATATTTCTGTTTATTAACATGAAAATAATTTAAATGTGGCGTTGTCAAAATTACTGATCTAATGGTAGCTGACGTTACTGACCATGAGTTTGTTTGAGAAGGAGAAGTTTGTCGTCATAATACAAATTAAAACAGCGAACATAGATTGACAGCAAAAAAAAAACCACGAAAAACAAATTAAAGCCAGAGTTCGTGTCGCCTCTGTAGACGAGAATAGTCGTCAGCTTGTCGCACAATGGTGCATCTTCGATGGTCGAGATTTTATGAATTTAAACTTTTCGCTCAAATAAAGAATAATGAATTCATTAAAATGCCTTCGTTATGTCGAACCAAGTTAAGAAACAGATTTGTAAATGACCGAAATTTGACCGCGCGTGCAATGAATGTACTGATTAGGAAAAGTGAATAACACATATGGCGGTAAGTATAGATTCTATAAAGATGTTACACGCATAGATGTAAGCGTTTCGTGTCAAATTTTGATTTCTGAAAAACTGCAGACTTGCTTTGATTCAATAGATATGCTGTTAAAATGTACTACCGCGCCGCTTCCGATTCTCTAAATATCTTAATTAACAAAATATAGATGATTGTTTTGGTCGCCTGTTTACATCTGGCTCATTAATTATACATGTAAATTATACCCGAGAATCACGCGCCAATCGCGCGTTTACCGTTATCTATTGATAAGACCGACGAAATTACTTCGACCCATGAATAAACTCACAACCTCCTTTTTTCGCGTTCACGTGTACTTTTTAGTAAAATAACCTTACTTTAGGCCTCTCAATAGAAAGTTTAAATGGACATTTAAGGTCACAAAAGGGTATTTATTTTATGAATTACTTTGGATCACGTATTGGTTTTATAATAACTATGTTAAACAATTCCACAAATAACAATCTAAATCATATGAATTACAGGTGAATCTTGTGAACAGTTATTTAAAGAAATTCTGTACGAAGAAGTTGAGTATCAATAAAGGTGCTTCGGAATGTAAAATGATGCGTAGAATATGCCGTTACAATATTTCTAACCTGCCGACATGTTTTTCTTCAATGGGCCTGCGCATTCTTCGGGTCAAGCCGGGTTTGTATGAATATGGGCTGACTTTGAATTGCTTTTTTGTTGTGTACACCAACATTTTAACATACAGATAAAAAGTGCAGAAAACGTGAAAGAAACATAGATACTGACATTTAAATATTGTTCTTCGTGTTTTATTGACGGATAATAAATAAATTATGTAACAACCGCACAGGCTGATTTTTGACAAGACAACTTACATCCTATGTCTTTAAGAATGTCAGCAAAACAGAACAGACATATCTCCGACTGTCACATTGGGATAGAGTATTTAGACTCGGCCTTAATACCAATCAGTTGCTCCTCTAAGCAAATATATTTAGTGTTATTGTTGTTATGTGGTTCCGTAGTTTTAAAGTTGTATTTTCCCTATAGATGTTGCACTTTTTTTTTTATTGTTTTCGCAACTTTTTCCAACTCTTTTTGTTTTCTTTTGATCGAATCCTTTTCGTAATTTTTTTTAAATTTCGAAACGAGACAATGTATTGTCATTACCTATCAAAGATCCAGGCAGACCGAATACATCAACAACACAATAAATAATATTACAAGTACAATAAGTACAGACTTAAAGGTTAATTAAAACTCTTAGTTTGACCTTACGACAACATGCACTCAATTTTAGGCTGAAATACGTATGATTGAATTCTAACATACGCACACAACATTACCTGCCCGTCACGCTGTCATGTACATAACATACATTGTAATTAGAGGCGGGATCTTCTTATGGCAGCACCATATTTAAACACTTACATGGTGTGGACCTTTAGTCGGACGTTCATTAACAAACAGTAAGAACCATGGGCCGACTAAAGGCAGATATTTTTGGGATATGTATCCTATACTTAATAGGTAAGCGATTATTTAATATTGAAATAATCAATGATTTCTTATTAAATAAGCAAATAACAAAAAAAAACTCGCTTACAAATTTTATATTTGATTGACTAAAAGAAAACAAAAGAAGTTTTAATTGAAGAACTCGGCAAATTGCTTACTGTTTATTTATGCTTAATGTTGTGTGTTACATTAAGCAGTCTTTGTATATCTACTACAAAATTATGCTCAATAAATTAAGGTTGCATAACAGACAGAAATACATAAAACATGTATTTTTAAAAACGTATTCAAATCAAAATAATGTTTATGTTCCAATTAATAAAATTCCCTTGTCGTGGTTTTGGGTTTAAGTGAGTAAGTGACTTTATTTAAGCAAGCAATATTTTGATTTGCGTTCATGATATAGTTCGTCTTTAGAATCAAATTTCCGACACAAAACTGTAATGGTGGAAGAACACAAAACTGTTCTGAACTAGCCTTTAGTCTTTTATCCGAACCTACGCACTTGACAATTCTAGAAACAGTGACATGTAAATATGAAAGTTAATGATTTTCAAAAAACATTTGAAATTCGACTAAAATATGAACTGAGCGCCATAATTCAAGAGACAAGGACAATACACGGAATTCACATTCTAAAAGTATAAATTATACATGAACCAGCATCATACATGTATGTCGTATTTATAGACGAAAGATTCAGTTATCCTTCCACAATAATAGTTATGGTAAAGTTAGCACAGTAGATTTAACTTATTAAAAATGAAACACCAATAATACACTTACGGTAAAATATTTCCATAAATGCGAATATGGGCTTAGTACTAACTCTTGAATGTATAAAACTCTTAGATAAAAAAAACCATACATGTAATACATATTGTATTGGAAATGAAAATACTTGTGGTTAATGCCATGTTGATTGTAATTCATAAAACAAGAATATCTGCCACAGACCTAACTCAGATTATCTCTATAGAACCGGAATTTTAACCCACACCTTACTAAGATTATTTCAAAAGAACTGGGATTTCTACCACAAACCTAACTCAGATTATCTCTATAGAACCGGAATTTTAACCCACAGCTTGCTAAGATTATTTCAAAAGAACCGGGATTTCTACCATAGACCTAACTCAGATTACCTCTATAGTACCGGAATTTTAACCCACAACTTACTAAGATTATATCAAAAGAACCGGGATTTCTACCACATACCTAACTCAGATTATCTCTATAGAACCGGAATTTTAACACACAACTTACTAAGATTATTTCAAGAGAACTGGGATTTTTTAACAAAGACCTAACTAAGATTACCTAAAAAATCCAGAAATTTGTAACAAACGTACGTTTAACTCGGACTATCTCTATTGAGCACTGCTCTTATTTCTTTCTTTGAACGAGACTATATCATAATATGACATTTTTCTGATTTTTACATACAAATTCCCTTTCCTTTATTGCACGGACTTTACTTTAAGTGTAGAAGAAGTTAGATATCAGAAATCATGTTATCTGGCACTATTTTTCCCTAAACAATATAAGTCTTAGATCACAGGACTTTATAACATTTTAATCAACTCATATAAGTTAACAACTTATTTAAAAGCCTATGATATAAATCCAACGTCTTGGGACGACGAATCTCCGACGAAATAGACTAATTCTCAAATTAACTTCCTACATCGCACATGAATAATATGTATATGGAAAAGAATATACAATTTAGAGGGATTGCACGTGACGTCCCGGTCCGCAATGTTAGAAGGCAAGCTAATTTTTTTAATCATATTATATAGTGGAAAAACAGGGTGTAGAAACTGTGTGATAAATCAGTTATTCATTCACAGATTTCATTAAATTAATATTTTTAAAAAGAATAAAAATCATGCTTTACAATGATGTTAAAGAATAAGTATTTTATTTATATTTGACTCCGAATATGGTCAAATTTAGTAAGATAATATAGTCAGCACTCGTCAGTTGCCCTCCACACAGGTAAATCTTGGTAAAAAGCCATTTAAAACGTGACCGCGCAAAGCCTCTATAGGAGTGAAAATGCAAGAGTAAAATACACACATTTGACTATGGTTTTTAAAACACAACCTTGCAAACTGAAACGGACCACCAATAAACACCACTCGTCGCAACTTCAGCCGTTTCCGTGTACTTCGTGAGAGTAACGGATTCACCCGAGGTTTGCCGATTGCAATAAACTCGTTATAACAAAACTGCAGAGAAATCAAAAATCTATGTCAACTATACATTAGTTTGTTATATAAGAAAGCAAAAACACTTATATATATATATATATATATATATATATAATTTCTTTTGTCTTTGTAATAAAAAATGGGAACCGGTCGAAAAAAATTAGCATTTCTAATTAAGGAAACAATAATTGGTACATAAATAAAAATGACAGTTTAAATTAATTTATTAATAATGAATATGAAAATGTGTTTTACATGCATAAATATGTCACTTTGAGGACTGGAAGGTAATTTATGGATACCAAGGGTCATGTTAACAGAAATTAATCTCCATTAGAACTACCGTAGAAAATCACATGATTCCCTAAATTATGTAAAAACTGATACGATAAAAATTATAATTCAAAACCCAAAACGGATCTACAGCTTTTAATTCAAACTTCTAATTTTTTAGATGAATTTTGATAAGAAACGTTTAAATTAACATGTGCATGTATTATTTAGCACACCTTATTAACTACATTCTGTGAGTTATGAACACAACTTTAATTTACACTGTTCTTTAACGACCAGGACTATAGCTTTTTACGTTCTTATTCAAAGTAACGGTGCCATGAGCGACACATGAACCCTTCATTTGTTCATCAGTGAATAATTCAAGTAATTTTTTTCTATTGAATATTTCCATTTAAATATTTTCAACCATTCTACGTGATATTCAAAGTTCTCTGTATTATTCAACGTTTTCTTTAACATTTTATTGGTCACAACACAATAGCAATATCCCTGCAAAATTCAACAAGCTCGGTTTTTTTGTTTTTGTTTTTGTTTTTTTTTTAAATACTTTGAACCTTCCTTATTATAGATAGATCCGAAGCAAATCGAAAGTAATTACGGCTTTGCCCATGAAATATTATGAAAACAAGTGTCTGTCTGTATCGCCCAAATCTTCACCATTTAACATAACCAGTGTGTTTGACAGAAACGCAGCCTGTTAAATGATAAAAGCAAAACAAAAAGTACAATCTAAATCAAAGAAACACGGGCAATATGCGCCGGCCATTTACGTAGCGCTTTCATATATATTATTACGCCGAAGTTTGATTCTGAGCTTCACCGATTTTGGCCTTGGTTTTGCGATTGGGTCACGACAATGTAATACTTACTTTTCTAGCCATACTACTAATATTATCCCTCGGAAATTTGTATACTTACCGAGAACATCACGTATCTATGAAAGCCTTTTCTTACTTATCAAGGGTACCAGCGTTCCCTTGTAGCTTGCGGCTCCGAGTACCCATACTTTGAGCAAGCATTTCGAGTCATTATTCATATCGTGCAGCCTACAACCTATCATTTCTTCCTCCTAATTTATAATGAAGGCTGTAGCCTGGGAAAAACTGGCAGGGGAGCAAACCCTTTTTTGGCCGGGCACATTTATTTCAATATAATTGCCAGATTTTTTTTATAGAAAGTAAAAACAGTTGAAAAATGTCTGGGGATGGGAACCAGTTCCCCACTGCAGCTTCATATTGCAGCTTGTCATGGCAGAGTGACGAGGGTTTATACTGCAGCTAGTCATGACAGGATGACGAGGGTTTATATTGTAGCTTGTCGTGGCAGGATGACGAGGGTTTATACTGTAGCTTGTCATGACATGGCGACAAGGGTTTATACTGTAGCTTGTCGTGGCAGGATGACGAGGGTTTATACTGTAGCTTGTCATGACAGGATGACGAGGGTTAATACTGCAGCTTGTTATGACAGGACGACGAGGGTTTATACTGTAGCTTGACATGACAGAGTGACGAGGGTTTACACTGTAGCTTGTCATGACAGGATGACGAGGGTTTATACTGTGGCTTGTCATGACAGAATGACGAGGGTTTATACTGTAGCTTGTCATGACAGGATGACGAGGGTTTATACTGTAGATTGTTATGACAGAGTGACGAAGGTTTATACTGTAGCTTGTCATGACAGAATGACGAGGGTTTATACTGTAGCTTGTCATGACAGGATGACGGGGGTTTTATAATGTAGCTTGTCATGACAGGATGACGAGGGTTTATACTGCAGCTTGTTATGACAGAGTGACGAGGGTTTATACTGTAGCTTGTCATGACAGAATGACGAGGGTTTATACTGTAGCTTGTCATGACAGGATGACGAGGGTTTTATAATGTAGCTTGTCATGACAGAATGACGAGGGTTTATACTATAGCTTGTCATGACAGGATGACGGGTGTTTTATAATGTAGCTTGTCATGACAGGATGACGAGGGTTTATACTGTAGCTTGTTATGGTGGAGTGACGAGGGTTTATACTGCAGCTTGTTATGACAGGATGACGAGGGTTTATACTGTAGCTTGTCATGACAGAGTGACGAGGGTTTATACTGTAGCTTGTCATGACAGAGTGACTAGGGTTTACACTGTAGCTTGTCATGACAGGATGACGAGGGTTTATACTGCAGCTTGTTATGACATGGCGACAAGGGTTTATACTGTAGCTTGTCGTGACAGAGTGACGTGGGTTTATACTGCAGCTTGTCATGACAGGATGACGAGGGTTTATACTGTAGCTTGTCATGACAGGATGACGAGGGTTTATACTGTAGCTTGTCATGACAGAGTGACGAGGGTTTATACTGTAGCTTGTCATGAC
>JAUMGZ010017770.1:0-33450 GCA_032359645.1 Pododesmus macrochisma | reverse complement strand
ATAGTTAACAAATTTGGTTCTGTTGTATTGAGGACAACAAAGGAGGTAACTAGTACAAGAAAAATGTTTTTTTTTTTGGCAATTTTCTGCAATTACGAGTATTGTTTTAAAACCTGGCGTCTCTATAATTTATTGTTTTTAACAAGGTCATTATGACCTTACTCTTGAACAGTTTTAAAAGCAATTGTTTCTGGATTTTTTGAGAAAAGTAATTTTATAGTATAATTTTTTTATATGTTTTGGTCAGTATTATTTAATTTTTCTCGTTTATGTTACTTTCTATAATATTAAAAGATTAATAATTGAATGTGTATCAACAACTTCACATTTAAGAATCAATTTTACAACTTTTTGTTTAAAATTGTGTTTTTTACATCATAAAATGTAAAAATTAGTGAAATTATCTTCATTATTTTTTTTTCAACTAACAAGACGATGAAAATTTATTTTTTTTCAAAAATATATTTGTTGATTATTTAAAAACATGCAGGAACATATCCAAAAACTTTCTTCCAACGGTTTCTCGACCCGCGTATTGCCTTAATACAGGTATACGGATCTATAAGTGCAACAAATAAAAAAAAACCAAGACGTACTGTAGTTACATGTTCCAACTTCAGCTGAGTTATTCGGTTGTGGCAATATGTAAATCAATCAAAAACCGTGCTTTCTAAAATACATGCTCTTTGATACGGTATGTTCTTGATACTTTTAATATGTTTATTTGCTGCTCCTGTTCACATGCATGTTTTTTGCATTTTTGATTGCTTTTTTTCCAATCAGTTTTTTTCTTCACGATGCATTCTTTTATATATGCTTTTGAGTCTATTTGGACCAAATTACCAAATCGAATATTCTCATGCAAATTAATTCCTCGTTTGTCCGTCGATGTTAATTTTTCACATTTGTGTCTTCTCTGAAACCACTTGACCAGTTTCTACCTTACTCAGTAGGAATCATTCGTGGGTATAATGGATTCAGATTTGTTCACGGCAACATTTCTAATAATCAATTTAGACGGCCTAAAACTTAATGCTTGTATATGTAGGAATCATAGTCTTACCAACTAAGTTTGTTTAAGGCGTTTTGAGGTCATTGTGAAGCACTTTAGCAACTATGTTAACTTTTCACATTTTTGACTTCTTCAAATACCAAATTTCGTAAGAGACATTAATAAAAGTTAATATTTAGAGTACAAAAATTGAACTCGGGTCTAGAGGCAAATCCTGGAACATTTGAAAATTTCCATTTTCATAACTTTTTGTATTGTAAACAAAAATACACAGTATTTGGTTAGTTCAAAGTCTGACTCTACGCAATAGAGCTATCGCAATATAGTGATCAAATATTAAAATGTAACAACAGTGCTGGCGCAACCAGAGGAACATTAGCAACAATTTTTTGATTAACCGAAGTCTCGTTTATTCTAAATTCATTTTATCTATAACGTCCATTGATGATGGCTGCTTTGAAGCAAGATATGGGGTTCGGAACGGGGTGTCTCACATAGAGTATTGGGCTCCTCTTATAAATATCATATGTATCGGAGGCATGCTTCAGATTGCATTTTTGTATTTTTATCATCCTTGTTTGTCTATTTATTTCGTCATAGCATATGTCGTTGTTCTGATTTTACTTCATGACTGAAATTACACAACAAGTTTTAATATCTCTGTTTTTGTTTCTAGTATTTGAGAATGTCAATGACGAAACACAATTTTTTATGAATATATTATTTGATTATTAACCGCGCAACGAGACACATATCAATGTAACACTTCTTTGTAAGTTTTTAATGTGTCTGTATAAACCTTTCTTCCTAACGGCAGTCTCGAGATTTGCAATTTTACGATATAGTTATTAAAATGTTTATACTAACGAACTGTTTATACATGTCTAATTCGGTGTTGTGACAGAGGGTGTGGTTAAACTGGCTCATGGTTCACACAGTCTGCATCTGTAACGGTTTTAGCTTAGCGATGTGTGTTTATGTTGATTTTTTATGAATAAGCCTTCACAATTTTGTTTAAATATAATAATCCATGTTTTATTTAAACAAATGTTTTTGAAACTACCTCGATGTTATAGCAAATAGAACCCTTTAAGTGCTAAAAGTTTTTTAATAGTAGTTCGTGATGTTTCCATTTTTAGTTAATAAATATATATTTGGTTCATTTTTCTGTGTGCGTCCAACGTTTTCTTGTTGTTTGCCGACGTACATAGACTTACGGCCTTGAATATCGTCTTTGTTTTTCGATTTATTATTTTATAATGTATGTTTCAGACGATGACGAAATGGAAGCGACGGATATAAAGACCTGCTTAAGAGTGGTGATACAAGCCAAGCTTGAACGGGAGGGTTTTATGTATCTTCCTTCTAACGAAAGATATGGTGTTGAAAAGGTCACCAATCCTGATGAGGCAATTAAAGTTGTCAACGACTGGATGAAACAACGACAGACTAACAAAATTGACATGGGTGATAAGCATGATCCACTTTCTCATTGGATGAAATTCAAGTAAAGTGGTGTTCAGTATTTAGCACTTTTTCATTGGATGACATTCAAGTAAAGTGGTATTAAGCATTTGTCACGTTCTCGTCCGATTGTTATTAATAAAAGTAAAAATTTACGCTTAAAATGTACCTATTATGTGGTCTACATTCTTTGTGCCTCAATATTTTTTTAATTTGTTATTTGCAAGATTTTAAGTAATAAAACGAACATTTCATATAGAAATTAATTAACTCACATATTTACGTTGCTGAGCTGTTTATTTGTCATTTTCAGTACTCAGTTTTCAGACATTTAGACAATCTTACTGACATCCAGATCTCACATTGCTTATTAGATATGTTTTTAGAATTGCTTTACTTATTCTTATTACGGTAATGTGTAAACATTAAGAAGAAAAAAGAGTAAATGATTTTATACATGTTCAGTGGGCTATATTTTCTCGCCTTAGGTCCAAGAATTCAAATATACAAATTCTAAGTACCTACACATTTGAAACAGACTAGTACGAACAATAAGCACCGCAATATATATTTTTCGCAGAATATTTGGTTACAATTGCTCTTCTCATTGTGTACAGTATTTGTTTATTAAACAAAAAATCCACCGCAAAACAATTCAAAAATAATTTTGATTTATATATTGGATTTATTGAAGAGCAATTATTCAAGAGCAAGATCTTGTGACAATTTGGAAGTTTGCTAAACACATTCTCAACCCAGGAATCTTTAAAGAGATATACCTACTACTAAGAAACCTACCACTGAAAGGACGCAGCATGAAAAAAGCTCACATTCTATAATATTTTTTCATCTGATTTAACTGTAATCTTGAACGGATAAATTAAAGGCTATATGTTTTAAAACAAAAAGTTAAATACTGTGACAATGTGAGAAATCCCCGAGCACCATCTTGTATGTGAAAAGCGTAATTTACACTGTAGAAATGCATGTAGATAATATTCATGTTTAATTGAAATTGCTGTTTTGTTAATAATTTCAATTATAGAATAAAGAAAGAAAAATTAGTGGAAAAAAAGCTTTTATCTTGTAATTTTATTATTCATTGATTTTTGAAATATTTATTTAACAAGAATTAATAAGAATGACAAAACAAAAGTTATTGACAAATAAATAATAGCTTCATCATAAAAAAATCACCACAAACATGAACTAGCAGAGTGAGATGGACATTGAAAAATGACGTCAATCATTAAAATAAAACAAAAAAAGTGAAATTCTCATAATAGAATATTTCAACAAATCAACAACAGCGGTATTAAACAATTCAGCACTGTAAGAAAAAAGAAATCCATATTAGTCCGATTATTTAAAACACCAATTAACACTAAAGTGCAAAGTAGCGACTTAACTAACGAAATGCTGTGATTAACCGGGTAAGGGAATACCACCCTTCCAACTCAACTCACGGAAATCGGGGTCTTAAATCACAAATAATTGAATATGGAATAATAAAACTTTTTAACATTAATTCATTATGAAACAAGTTAACCATATAGAAACGGTCTTAGACATATGGACAAAGTAGAACATATGAAAATTCAGGACTCCTTTTAAAAACTTAAAGTCAATAGACAAAGTATCATTAATATAAAACAGGGACGCAATATTGCAAAAGGAAACATCACGATCTAGAAGCGAAACCAGGTGAGCGTTTCCTGCTACACATGTGTCACCAACCGCAATTCGTCCATGCTATGCCGGTGTATGCAACCCATTCCTTAGTAAAAAGGAAAAAAACATATGACGAAACTGCAAAGGCGAAAAACAGTTATCAGGATAGGAATAGAAGCAGCAACATTATCATGAAAGTAGAGCGGACATTGGCAAACAACAGGAAAATGTTGGACGTTAATACATTTATTAACGTAAAAAGGAAACATCACGAACTCATATTTAAACAAACTAGAAGCGAAACTAGGTCCTCGCTATATAGTAAACATTTTCTGCTACACGTGTCACCCGCCGCGATGCCTCCGTGTCATTCTGGTGTGTGGCAACCTTTTCTACTGTTTAAAAAGAAGCATGTGTCACTATTAGGTAATCATGAAACCAAATAAATGACTTGGGGTTAAGAAACTCAAACTATGACGTAGGTATTCTATCTATAGATATATCCTACCTTATTTATAATTATATCATTAACAGACTTATACAATCTCTCTACTGTACCGTGATGGCGGCGATAAAACTTTCGGAATGCAGACCGAAGTCTGCGTAGTGTATAACCCTGCCTCAAAAGCTTGTAGGTCAACAGCAATCCTTTAGTAACATAGTCTGATATAAAAACACACTCTAAAATATCGAAATAACGGTTACACATAAACACAATACGCAGTTGAGGTGTTGCAATTATTATATAACATGGTAAGTTGACTATCGTAGCTGTTACTTTTGTCATCAACTTTGCCGACCAGGACTCGGTTGTCGAAAATATCTGTTCAGCAGAATATGTTTTTAAAAAAAACCCAAAAACCAACAGTACGAGAGGTATCAACAGGACGAGAGACGTGGCCAAACAAACAATAACTGCATCAAACAATTAAGCACCAGAATGTAATGAATAAAATTGACGTCACAATAAGCCTCAAGACTAGAAGTTACATTTGACCGCTCAATCACCTCTTTTTTAAATAAAAGCCGTATTCATAAAATTGTTGACTTTCCCTTTATTAACATTGGGAACCTCCGTCCTTGGCTTTCAGACTTTGATTTAATCTAGGTCTTGTTTATTTTAGATTAGTTTTTCCCCTAGATTTGTACTTTGGCTTAGGTCATGAGTGAGGTATTTCCGCTCATTTGGTTGTTTGGCTTCATTTTTAAAATTACCGTTTCAGTGGACATGTTCATTATAATGGTGACTTTTCGTTTCGATTACTACACTATCATAATCAGTCCGTCTTATCAAGTGTCATTATTCTATATTTTTTCTATAGCGTCCATTAGTGATGGCTGCTTCGATTTCGAAGCTAGATGTAGGGTTTGGGACGAGGGTGTCTCACATACAGTATTGGCTCTTTCCTGTTATAAATATAATATTTATTGGAGGCACGTTTCAGATTGCATTTTGAAGTTTAATTGTTTGTTTGTTTTTTACTTCGAGATGTGATTTTGATTAAGTATATAAGGTTAAGTGTTCAGATAGCGTAGTGGTCAAGACACTCGCTTCTCACCAATGCGGCCCGGGTTCGACTCGCGATGTCATTTGTGGGTAGTCCAGGATCGCAAACCTGAATACGTAGGCTTCCTCAGTGTAAACCGGTTTCTTCCCGGAGAAAGTATCCACTCGCACTACCACCCATGGAGAGGGCTTTTGACATGAGTTGTAATAACTTGAATTTCAATCGTTGTAAAGCATATTAAGATTAAACTTTTTCTTACTAATATGTAGGATTTAACGTCTTTTCAGATTTTTGAAATTTTGGAATGTTTAATTGTAACTTCATTTAATTTCAGATCAAAATGGCACGCACGACTGTAAGATTTTTCTTAAGTTTATTCTGTAGCGAATTACTTAATGTCATCCTCACACATGAAACAACTTTAAATAAACCAACGAAAAGGACAACTTTTTATACTGCTGTTTATTAAAAAAAATATTTGTTAGTTAGTATTTACATATACAGATAGAACGAAATTGCTAATACAAAATAAAAGATTCAAGGTTACATTTATTACCTAACTAACACGGTTTCGTCATAATTAATCATTATTCTACTAACATTGATATAGCTACACAATTGGTTATATGTAGGCGATTTACTCCTTATTTACGAACTATTTCCTTTTATTTTCGTGATGTAAACACAATATAGAGCTATGTGTAAAAATAAGATTATATCACCGGGAAAACAGTATTATATAACTTTGGCACAACATCTGATACCGGTCTGTGTGTTAATAAACAGCAACCTTGAACAATAAAATGGACGGTATTTTAATAAATTATAAGACAATGCATGTTATATAATACTAAATATATTGTAAGAAGCTACTTATAAAATGCTACAGTACAATGATTCGTAGAATATTAAAAACATAAAACACTATTATCACATTTTCTAGAATGGGAGTTTTCACGTTATTTTGTTTATTTCAAAAAGGTAAATACTAAAATAATGTTAACATATGTGTAACTTATGTACGTTCCGTCTCAAAATAATGAAAAAAAATCCCTTTTTCACTTTAGTGTAGGTGATTAATGGCACATTTAAACCTTAAATTTATTATCAACCATGCTAAAATGCGACATTCAGTTCAATCAGTAACATTTTATGTATCAAATGTAAAAATATAAAATGGGATGATTGGATTTTTTTTTGATAACTAAAGAAAGTGATACTAAATTGAAGAAAAAAACCCAGAACAATATTATAGGTACTATTTTGAAATATCTCTGTGGGCTGTAATTGTTGTCTAAGAATACACAGACATAGATTCTGATTAATAGAACGTAATCAACCTTATGAACGTGTGGAAACGTACATGACAATGTATGGTAATATGTGTATTGCAATTGATTGAGAAACGTAACATATGATTGTCTAAAAAATAGGTTTAGTCGCGTCTAAATAACGCTTATCCTATATCAGTGACATTATACTTAACATTAACATATAAATCACAATGACACACACATAAAGATTGAGATTTATGTAACGCCTGCGTCACTCTCCATTGCAAGAAAATATAAAAGTACCACTTAATGTAAAACTCTCATTTTGCAAAGAAACAATTTGTTCCATAGTGACAGCCTCCATTGCACGGAAATCATAAAAAACAACTTAAGTAACACTCTGCGTTGTAAAAAATAAACACAGCGTAAAGTACCACTATTCATTGCAAGGGGGATACAAACAACTTAAAGTGACATTCTCCATTGCATGGAACTTTTTTTTATAGTAACAGTCTCCATTGCAGAGGAATAAACACAGCGTAAAGTAACACTATTCATTGCAGGGGGATACAAACAATTTAAAGTGACATTCTCCGTTGCATGGAAATTTAATAAAAAAACATCTTAAGGTACAGAAGAGTATAACTCACAGAGAGATGTATTAATATGACTCGGATTTTAAAGAAAATAATCAATATATCACATATTTAATACAATATAAGTAAGGACACACATGTTGATTGACGCTAGTAAAATATCACAGTTTTCAATACTAAACATTATGAAATAAGTTTATTCCTAGTATTAGCTTAGAATCTTCCTCACATTGTAACAACATGAAAGTAAACTTTTAATTGTAGGAAAACATTATATTTATTGAATGGGAATTTTAACTCTTTTACTTATGTTTTTCAGTCGTTCTCCATTGAAACCAATTTGTGACGAATAACGTTGTAATGTTGTTAAAATTTGAAATATGTTTGTGTTGCATAATTTTCAATTGTTAATTTAGCTTACAAATATCAAACCAAATTTATTTTAAAAAAAATCTTTAAAATCATCAGTGAATTTTGTAAGAAGGTAATTGTTTTGAAACTTTGTTTATCAATATAAATGAATGTTTTGAAAAGATGAGTGAACGTCAAAACGTGCGTATATATATATATATATATATATATATAATAAACTAAAATATTAATAATATTAACATCAATACAGCTTAGAAAAACATGATCATGACAAAGACCATCATTTATGGTGTAGCAGTTGCCACTTGTCAATAAACACTAAAGACTACAAGATACCGGAAAATATTAAAATACTACACATTTTAAATAAACAATAATTTTGATAATATATATAATAATGATACATAGATAAAACAAAGGTAATATAGTAAATATAATGTAAACAGAACAGTTCTACTAAGTCAATAGAAGAATAAAAATACTACACTAGACTCTGACCTTGGACCATATCTGACTTGCCATTTTTCTGGGAAAACTCAACAAGAATGCAAAAATAGATACGTTGTGTATCTAAATACTAGCATATAGCCAATGTATTTACTTGAAAATATAGTTTGTTATTCGTAGAATGCTTCTACAGAACGTTTTTCTAGAAAGATGAATAACAAACTGTTGCTGGATGTTAATTGATAACTTGGGTCGAGACATAAGGGCGTTTGTATTTTTAAAAGGTAGAATCTATGTGAAAAAATCATCTTTGTTTGTCAATTATTGCTTCTTAATATAAGGTTTATTAAGCACTTTTATCAAAACTATATATTGTTGTTTTATTGCAAAATAAATATTTCGACATGATTCTATAAATCTTGTATATTATAAGCTGTAGAATTATTACTTTTCCTGATAGTTATTTGTATTGTATTTGAATTCGGAAAAGGGAATGTAAGGGAGTGGATATATCTGAATTAGAACAATCTCAAGCAGATAAGAATCATCAATAAAACAGCTTCCCATCTAGGTCTGAGTTGGGACTTTCCACTATCAAAAGAATCTCCTGGATTTGCGGGGTTTTTGCCTGAAAATAAAAGAAGACATTTGTACAATAACAGAAAACTAAGACATTCACATAGGATGTTTTGCCTGAATGAAAAAATACATTAGAAGGTTACCTTTCTTTGCATTCTTCTTTTCTTTAGAGTAAACGGTATATGCATATTTTATATTGTGTACAAAGTTTGTTTTTACAAACACACGCACACATGCACACACGCGCATTCACACACACACACACACACACACACACGCACACACACACACACACCCTTAATTTGATATGCATTTGGATTAATTACTTGTTAAATATCACAAGAAGAGAAACACTATGGTGAGATTGCTTTGGTAGATTTATCAAATGATTTTAATCAAATTTACATGCAAAACTTCTGAAATTTACATCTTCAAAATATTGGGCTTTACGTAATGACATTATGGTTAGTATTCGTTAAAACTATAAAGTAATACAGAATTATATTTATGTGCGTGAGTATGAACGTCGATAGCAGACCTTGAACATTTTGTATAATACTGCACAATTTTGTCCTTTAACCCTGGTATTATTAGTCATCTTTTTTGTTCTAAATGTAAAATACATAATTATTATATATATTTACCGTTACATGTAACTCCGTCCCCGACATAACTTTCTTTACATGCACATGAAAAACTACCAATGGTGTTTGTGCAGTTTGCATTCGTGTGGCAATTATCTGTAGCTCTTAAACATTCATCAATATCTGAAACATAGATAATGCGTGTAAATGTAAAGTTCATGCAATGTAATAAAACTCCAAAAAATTAACAATAATCAAGTGCATTAATTTTCTGCTGATTCGCAATGAAAAACATATATATGTTACAATAATACACGGTCTGGTGAATACTACTCTCCATTGACGAATACCATCTATTGGTTATTTAACTAAAACCTCTGATACCTGATTACACTTTCACAGATATTTAGATATACTGTGTTGTTAAATGTGTGGCTTGTACAGACAATAACTTTATACTTCTAATTGAAAAGTTGTGTTGAAAAGGTCTGAAACATAAAGTTTTAAAATGTGTTTTGTAAATATATAAGAATCGAAGTTAGACAAATAGAACGTGCATCTGCATTCTAGTGGCGCTATAGCATATGGGATCAATAGAACAAAAACAATACATTAAATGACAAACTAAAACACTCTTCACCTGATTGACCTGGCAAACTGAACGTACTTCCAAAATTGTAATCTCTTGCAGCTTATTAAAACTTCCGTCTGAGAGAATCTCTTCCATTTCCAAGTTCTACATACATGTATATTTTAACTACAACAAAACAGTTTTCAATGGACCCTCAAGATATATCGAAAATGAAGTTTGGAAAGATGAGTAAAAGTTAAGGACACACAAAGAGGAGAAGAATAAGAATATTGGAATAAGTACTTCTCAAAGACAATGTAACATGGTGAATGATATACATTGGGTCAGACAGCCAAATCCTCAATTACAGAGATAATATCATGGAAAATGTAATATATAGAATACTTTTTGTGTACCTTCACAAGAGCCGTCATTTTTCATGGTTTTTCCGCTGCCGCAGGTACACGTGTAGGAGCCGTCTGTGTCTGTACATATGGCACTAGCATGGCAGGTGGCAGCACCCGTAGCACACTCGTCAATGTCCGTATTGCAAATACTACCTTCCCAGCCAGGGTTACAAACACAGCTACCGTTCACGTTGTTACATGACTTTGTGTTGTCAAATTGACAAAGGCAGTCCTCTGCGCACGATTTACCATAGTTCTTACTGCTGCACTCTAAAGTTATAAAATTAAACATAAGATTGTTTATATAATAATAATTTTTTTCTGGACATCTAAAAACACTTTTTCGCCTTTGCCCGAGATTTGCTACTTGTATATCGTTTTCAAAGTAAAGATTGTGTACAGAATACATTTATATGATTACTTATATTCACATTTCTTATTATTCAATATCCTTATAATGGTCTTGTCCTTTGATATGTCTACTGCTATAAAACAATATGAATGGAATCAACAGAACGAGAGACATTGACAAACAAACAACAACTAAGTCAAACAATTAAGAACCGGAATGTGAGTAATTAAATTGACAATCATCAAGACTAGTAATCCATGCGGACCGACTAAGGACGGTCACCTAGCACGAAACCAGACTGTGTGGTTAAACTGGTTAATGAGGCCTCAACTTTCCCACTTCCATCATGAGACTAGAAGTCTTAAGTATAGACATAAAAAATAGAACAACAATACTCATACTCAAACAAGATGAAATAGGATCAACTAAACAATGCTTTTTGACTAACAAACACTATCAACACATCTTTATCTCTGCATGTAACTCAACATACCTATACATTGACCATTTGCATTGGGTACATATCCGTCATTACATTCACATATGTAGGAGCCGTCCGTGTCTTTGCATTGCGAGTTAACAGCACAGGTCACTACTGTTTCTGTACACTCGTCTATGTTTGTACCACAGTTATCCCCCTTGTATCCAGATTTACAGGTGCACGTGCCATTCACGTGGTTACAGCTCAGTGTGTTTAGAGTAACGCATCCACAAGTTAACGAGCATTCACTACCATATTTAAAGTCAGTACATTCTGTTGAAAAAAGAAGACAAAATAATTGAAAATAACAAATAAAGTTGGTAAAGAAACGAATTATCAACTGATATTCAAACATATACAAGCAATATGTTTAATGTGACAAAACATGAACTCAATCTAAAACAGATTAAAAATGAAAGATATAGGGGATTAATACATGAACCAACTGAAGGGCTGGCGATCAAGAATAAAATCAACACACCATTACATGTATATACACATAGAAATAAAACATGTACATTAATTATCATCACAACTATCTTCAATGAAATTCCCCACCAATACAAAACTAAGTTCATTAGTTCGAATAGTGTAGTTAACTACAAATAATCAAGAATGCACTTTTAAGCATCAAACCATGACTGACTCATCATGTGCGCAATATAAGAGTTAGAATGGCGCAAACATACATTAATTAGATACAAATCATGGAATTGTCAAACATTTCAACAAAACTGGACACTACTGACCGACACAAGTTATGCCGTCCGTGCTTAGTTTGTAGCCATCATTACAGCTACAGTTATAACCAGGTTCTGTATCAGTACATATTTGGTTACACGGCTTAGATGTTTCACACTCATTTATATCTGAAAATATGTAAAAGAAAATGCAAAATATAAAACATGTGAAGAAAGAAAAAAAATCTAAAGGTGCAAAAGGCCAACAAGTTCAAGGTTCAAAGAAGAATATCTAAATTTGGGACACTGAAGTACAGGGAGAACACTTACACAAATCTAACTGTAGTTGGCACACAAAAGTCGAGGCTTATGCCATCACCACGAGCGAAATATTTTTGGACTTTATCGAAATAGTTGTTAAACATGATATAATAATCAAAAACAAAACCTTGTGTGACGAGGGCCTTATGCTATATAAAGCGTGGCTTGTATATAAGCTCCGCAGAAGGCAAATGGTTTTTCTTTACAAAATGCTCCTGATTCCACATCGATGACAATTGAGGATATACAAATGTATATCTAGTAAATTGATAATTGCTGAGTTTGATTTTAAACGTTTTAAGTGAAAGTAAGCTTCAGTATTATCACTGTGACGCTTTTTATCAAATTGTATAAAAAAAGATATTGCAAGTCAAACATTTAATTTCGGATCTTGACAAATACATGTGACGACTATTTCCTTATTGTATGAAGCACATTGACACATGTAGTTCTCATTTCTAAAATCAAAACATAACTTAAAGAGCAGCAAGACAAAGGGTGCGAGAAAAGCTCGTCTAAAATTCTATGTTTCTATGCTCTTGTAACATAATTATTGTGACGTCTACTTACTTGTACAATTGTTGCCATTCTTTAACTCGTAACCTACATTACAGCTACATGTCTCGATTCCATTAGAATCCACAGCACACAATTGTGTACAGTTATTGCTCTGGTCACATTCCGTCTTAACTGTTAGAATAATACAAAACACGTATTTTAATTATGTTGCATTTGCATTCAGATTCAATGATATTTTTAATTAAGGCTTTCATGATGATGTATTCAGGATCAAAAAATAAAATTTAGTAAAAATCATATCAACAAATCGGGACTACTGTTTACATTATATGTACCGTTGTGTATAGATGACGTCATTGTCTACCTAATATTAACCGTTGTGTATAGATGGCATCATTTTTTACATTATATTTATCGTTGTGTATAGATGTTTTCATTGTTAACATTATATTTACCGTTACGTACAGATGACGTCATTGTTTACAGTATAGTTACTGCTGTGTTCAGATGACGTCATAGTTAACATTATATTTATCGTTGTTTACAGATGACGTCATTTTTTACATTATATTCACCGTTGTGTACAGATTACGTCTGTTCACATTATCTTAACCGTTGTGTAAAGATGACGCCATTGTTCACATTATATTTACCGTTGTGTACAGATGACGCCATAGTTCACATTATATTTATCGTTGTATACAGATGACGTCATTGGTTACATTATATTAACCGTTGTGCACAGATGACGTCATTGGTTACATTATATTTATCATTATGTACCGATGACGTAATTGGTTACATTATATTAACCGTTGTTTACAATTCACGTCATTGTCTACATTATCTTTACCTTGACACTGTAGTTTAGTAACAGTATCGAGTTTATAGCCATCACGGCAGGAACATATATATCCACCAGCTGTGTTAGTGCACGTCTGTCCGCAACTATGTTTTCCTGTGGTGCATTCGTCAATATCTAGATAACAAACAATTCAAAATGTACCCTTGCAAGCAATCTCAAATGTCAGCGATGTATGCGTCACCAAGTGTGTTATCAATTTACTACAGTGAGTACTATAGCAGGTATTTAGGATAAATCCGCATGAATCTTAAATTATAGGTCCCAGGCAAAATCAACTGTATTGTTTGTCCGTTTAACATATTGGATGACATATTTCTACATCACAACGCCGTGCATTACCACAGCATTACTGACAAAAAGGGGTAAACGTTCCCGCATACTTACCTTTTGATTGTGATTGTATTTGGCAAATATTGAAGTATATGTTCTATTGAAAACGCAAAAGATATTCATGAAAGGAACATTTTACATTGAAAGAATAATGACAAGGATTTATTAAAAAAAAGGTACAATGTACAACAATTTACAAATAAGATATAGTAAACATCTACTTTTGCTTAACATTGTTTTGTTTTATTTACCTGTACATTTTGTTGATTCAACTAGGGCGAATCCTGATTCACACGAGCAAGTAAAGCTGCCCTCTGTATCCACACAGTTGTGCTCACATCCGTCAGTATTTGCCGTGCATTCGTCAATGTCTGAAAAACACAATGCCGCCATGCATCTTAGTGTTCATAGTGCATGCATGAATGGAAGCTTATTGTGCTTTAAACGCATTGAATTGCATTGCAGGGTAAAGTGCATTACACTAATCTAGATATATTCATTCAATCAGCAAACACCAGGGCCATAAACCTGCGTCCCGCTCCCTCCCCCGACATTTTGCAATTTTCTTAGTTGCTATGACAACATTTCCGGAAATATATAAATATATGTGTGCGGCAGGTAAAAATGTTTTGGTGCATCCCCTTCTACGAACCTGAACACTTATTATTAATGTGCAGAAGATGCTCAACAAGTATGGACATATTTTGCCTATCAGAAATTATGCATTTCTATATCAATTGAATTGTAATATTGGTCATACATGACGTTCATTTCAACAGCAAAAACAAATCGATAGCAGTAACAATACATTCAACATAGTTAAAGCATCGTTAAACATTAAAGAAATGTCACTACACGTTTAAAGTCTAGTTTAAGTGAAGTTTGACGCAGGAATCTTACTCAAAATAATAACAAACATGCAAATTGAAGCCACCAATGACTATGTGATACATTTTAATCTGTAAACATTAATTCCAGCAGTAGTTTATTTTCTCCTCGTCGCACTATCTTTACTGCTCTGCTTTAATGATAATGCTGCTACTTCTATTCCTCTCCTGTTAATGGTTTTTCTCCTTTGCTCTTTCGTCACCATAACGGTGACTTTTTCTTAAGGTGACACTTGCTCTTTTTTAAACAGTGGAAAAGGTTACCATACACCGGAATGACACGGAGGCATAATGGCTGGTGACACATGTGTAGCAGGAAACGCTAACCATATCGCGAGCATCTGGTTTCGCTTCTAGTTTTTTAATAGAGTTCGTGATGTTTCCATTTTTAGTTATAAATGTAAATTTGGTTCATTTTTCTATGTGCGTCCAACGTTTTATTATGGCTTGCCAATGTCCATGGACTTACGGCCTAGAATATCGTCTTGGTTTTTCGATTTACTATTTTTGTACAGACAATAACTTTATACTTCTAATTGAAAAGTAGGTCTGAAACATAAAGCTTTTAAAATGTATTTTGTAAATATATAAGAATCGAAGTTAGAATATCGTCTTAGTTTCTCGATTTACTATTTTATGAATATCTTACGCAAATTAATAAAATTAGGTATCGTAGTGAAGAATGCTATCTGAATCCGACGTTGTGGCGACTATATTAATCCACAATAACACAGATGGAAGTGCATTATGTAGAGAGATACTTACTGATACAGTTTGAGTTCACCATGGTGTAACCACTGACACACATGCACGTGTATGAACCTTCTGTATCCACGCACTTTTGCGCACTTCCCGAACATAATGTTGCGTTTTGCGAACATTCGTTTATGTTAGTGCATTTTTCCCCGGCGAAACCTGTGTTACAGACACAACCTTTCTCTTTGTTGCAGATCCCTCCAAGTCCACAACCACATTCATTGGCACAATTCTCGCCCCAATGATAGACGTCACATACTGAAATAAAAAGGTCCATCCAATGACACCGCGGTCTAACGTGCACTAAAGCATGGCAACTAAATCAAATCACAAAATACAAACTGAAACAGGCCACCAATATATAATATATGAATTATTTAAAATTACCTAAGTTTTGTCAATTCTTTATTCATTTTCTCTAAAACGTTCAGTTATGATAAATGCTTCGTAACTAGATCTGGAGTTCGGGCCGAGTGTATCTCACATACGTTTTAAGATCAAACATATAGTAGAATTCTAGGAATATACGTTAAAGTATATGTTAATACGTTCATAGTAAAAAAGTAATTTACAGTTTAGTTTGCACAAGAGTCTTGTTGTTTTTTTCAATGTTTTATATATAAATATGATTTAAGAGTAAATCAATATTCAAGACATCATTAATGACCGAAGATGAACAAGGAAACTACACAAATCAAATCTAAATAAACAGCCATTATTAAAAAAAAGAAACACAAAACCACATTACATTCCAGTTAAAGCTGATTGTTTTGTGCAATGTAATTTTCTCAAATTTTAACGAAATATGATAGTCGAATCACACGATTTACCAACTGACCTTCACATGTCCTCTCGTCTGCAAGGAGTTTGTAACCAAGGTTACAGGAACATGTATATCCGCCATCTTTGTTTACGCATTTATCTTTCTGAGAGCAGTCATTATCAGCGGCATTGTCACATTCATTTTTATCTGAAATGTTATATATTTAATACTATGATCAGCAATACCCAACAATAATACTAACACTACTAATAGCTTAACGTACATGTGCTTAAATAACCAAAACATGGTCATAACACAAAACAAACAAAAACACAAAAGGTTTGTGATTTACGATTTTAATTTTAACGTCAATTCAGTGGTATCAAAACAAAAGATCGAAGGAGACAGTCCAAGTGATAAAACAAAAAGAAAAACGACAACAGGAACGGGAAAATTAAGCAATAGGGATAGTAAAGTAAGGCATGTAATGCCGTTACCACCTACTCGTCTCAAACTCAACATAAGGATTGGTATTGTTTTAAGGGGTTGTAAAGTATGAAATACCGACACGTTGAGGTTATTTGAGCATATCTGTTTGACAAAGTTAAAAACTGACTTCACTTGTCAAAATAATCACTTATCTTACGATATTGTTTGCAACTGAAACACATTAGTGTGCAACAGTTTAAAACTGAAAATTCTCCTTTATCACATTTGCTTACTGAGACGCAAGAGTCGCAGCGGGGACACATGTATAGCAGGAAACGCTCACCATGTCGCAAGCAAATGTTTTCGCTTCAATTTGTTTAACAGAAGTTCGTGATATTACCTTTTTTAGTTTCTTATATTTTGGTTTTGTTTTCTGTGTGTCTCCCACGTTTTCCATTATTTGCCCATGTCCACGGCCTTTCGGCTTTGGAATAACGTCTTGTGTTTTCGAATTCACTACTTTACCTTAATTAACACGATACTTGTTTATCTAAATACAAGTGCTGCTTATCTTAGCAGGAGCGTTGTTCACAAGACATGACAGTTGCTTTCCTAGATACTAAAATTGTTGACTTTGTAACGAAATCGATTATCAAGACACGAAACTTGCACGCACATTACTTATGCACAAAGGTTGCTTACTAAGATACGAGAATTACATAACAGGGCAAAAGGTTAGTTGTCTGAGATACGAGTCTCTTACCTGGCGAAAAAATTGCCTTTCCAGAAAGGAAAGTTGTTAACCTAGACATGAGTGTTAACCTTGATTCGACAGTTGCTTTACTAAACAATGGAGTTGCTTACCTTAGTACGAAAGTTGCTTACCTAGACACGAGAGTTTATCAGATGACAACTGATATCCGTTGTTACAAAAGCAGTACGCATCTGCATTGCCGACTTTGGTACAGCCACCATTGGTAGTGTCGCAGTTCAAATTACTTCCAGCACACGGGTCGAAACTGTTATCTGCAATTAAGGATTTCATGGCTGTTAATCGGAAATATTCAGTTTCAACTTTATGTATTCAACTAAAAGGGAAATTATATGCTTTTTCAATGACAAATATATTCATATTTGTATTGTAATATATCTATCAAAATTAAAACAAGTTACATAAACATTACAGGGAATTTACTACATTTTTTTTTTATCTTTACATTTCAATATATAGTCATCATAAATAATTTTCAACCAAGGATATTATTGACATATTTTTTATAAATCATAATTTCTTGCATAAATGATTTCTCAACTTGTCCCAAAATGTTACAAAAGCTTTTTTAAGTAAAATAGAATTGGATTGACAAGTTTTGTCACCTTGGCACGTATTGTGGGTTAACTCTTTTTACACGGAGTTCGAAAAGTTCCTATTTCACATGAAGCTATCATTATATTTTGTCGCCCTTTAAGTTTGCACGCTTGTAAATCAATATTCGTACAAATGAAACAATATGGAAACATCGCGGCGGGTGTCAAACGTGAAGCAGGGAGTGCTTATTCCTTAGCTTGTAGTTTTTTAATAGGACTTCGTGGTGTTTCCTTTTTAGATCATAATGGTATCTAAGTAACGGACAAGAGAATTGAAAGTAAAGAGTTGAATGTGTCTTGGTGTTATCGTACCTTTTGTACAGGTTTTTCTATTATCGTCCAAGTTAAAACCAGCCTCACAAGTACAGGTAAAAGATCCCACATTGTTGGAGCAGCTTTGTTCACAGCCATCAGTGTCCTTGGCACATTCATCAATGTCTAAAAGGAAGTACACACATTCACGTAATATACAACAAGCATTAGTAGAACAACATAACACTATCAATAAAGGTACCGAAGTATTTGTATACAAGAACATAAAACATTTGGGCAATTTTCTTTTGCACAATTGCAGTACTTTGGTCAGTGAAAACAAGGCTTTATCGTTTTAACATTTGTTTTGTAAACACATGGAATTTAAATTAAATACTATAACCTCGATACTATTCCCTCGCTAAACTTATATAATATTTCTACAGCAGTAGTGTAAATAAACAATACACACCATCACATGCGTAAAGTCCATTATTTGTGTATCCGCTACCACATAAACACGAGAACCCTCCGCCAAAATTGTTACACGTCATATGGTCCTCTGTACAATTGTGTAAATCATCATCATTGCACTCGTTTATATCTGAAAAAACGTTTGTACAAAAGTTGAAATATATTGTAACTGAGCATTCTCATTCATACTTTTGTTATATATTATTTAACAAATTTTTAAGACCATGTTTAAATATTCTTAAAAACAGAAAGAGAGGAATCAACAGAACGAGAGACATTGCATGTTTAAAGCAAAAAAAATAGGATCAACAGAACAAACGTTATTGACAAACAAACAAGAGCTTAATCAAAAAGTCACCACCAGAATGAACCAGCCACATAAGACGGGCATTCACAATGATTCCATTTATACTGTTTTTTGTTTGGGCATTAAAACTTACGTCAAACCAACCAAATGCGCAAGAGGACCCCGTCCTTGACCCGAAGCCAAGCTCCAAATCAACCGTCATCAACGGACTCCAAGCCGCATCAAACAATTCAGCACCAGAGTAAACGAAATATATTGACGTTAAAACAATCCCTTACCATATCGCGAGCACCTGGTTTCGCTTCTAGTTTTTTTTAATAGAAGTTCTTGATGTTTCCAGTTTTAGTTAACAAATGTATATTCGGTTAATTTTTTTCTGTGCGCGTCCAGCGTTTTCTTATTGTTTGCCAATGTCCATGGACTTACGGCTTTTGAATATCGTCTTGGTTTTTCGATTTACTACTTTATACTTGTTATCCATGCGGACCGTATTAGGACGGTTACCCAGCACAAAAACCACACGGTGTTGTTAAACCTGTTACTGAGTCCTCAATCTTCCCAATTCCCACATGAGATAAAACGTCTTAAATTTCAAGACAAATTTTGGGCTCATACGGAAATGTATACAAAGAATTTATCAAACCACAGACAAGAAGAACTTTAAGTGAAACCATGTGTCGCAAATATTCAACCTAAAAGAATAGGTAACGAAAACGAAAACGAAACGAAAATGGAAGTAAAAATGAGAGTAAAAGCATCAACAAGGACAAACACTTACTAGAAACCCATAACAATCCACTATTTGTTAAAATAATGTTCAACTTTGGAAACAAATATTCTCAATTTAAAAGAGGATCATTAAACATCCAATCCTTTCACAAAATTATGATAACTTATAAAAAAGACGCAGTACTGTGGGTATTTTCAAAAGTTAATAAGGCAAGAGATATAAGAAAAACAAGAAAATAAGATTTAGATAAAGACTGACGAATGAACAATAGCGGAAACTATTGTCAGCAGATTAAATATATTTGTAAGCACCTGTAAGTGTGTTGACCAGTCAAGCAGCATGTCACCGTTGTAATTTTGATGTAATTGTTTGATAATTGTCCAATCCACTATTTGGGTTTAAGGTATTTTAACAAGTAACAATCGAAGTTGTAGTATAGTGGTAGAGGCACATACGAGAAAACATTATAATATGACTGGTAAGGAAAGTGCTTCACAGGAAGAGAAACCCCATGTCAAAAGAATACATAAGGAAATATATATATAGCAACAAATTATGATAAACTAAGCGGTCGTAGCTGTGTATACCTTCACATATTTGTTGATCATTCTTCAAGTACCCATCAGCACAGACACATTCATAAGAGCCTACGACATTAGTGCAGTTAGATCCGGCAGCACAGATATCTGGGGTCACTGTACATTCGTCCACATCAGAGTCGCACAGAGTTCCCTTGTAACCGTCATTGCACACGCATCCCTGTATAGAGTCACATCTCGCAGTTCCTACACCGTCACAGTTACAATCTGTTCCACAGTTATCTCCCCATTTGTCACTAGGACAACCTGAAAATAAGATTTGGAATACAAATTAATTGATAGTTAAACGTTCTAAAATAATAAACATACATACATACTTGATAACGGTCAGGGATTTTAGATGTCTCATATAAACGTTTATACTTAATCTGTGACGTTTAACACGTTTTTGAATGTATGTCCATACTTAAGATTGCTTGTCTCATATGGGAAGAGGGAAGGTTGATACCTTTTTAACTGGTTTTACCATATAACCCGATTTATTGCTGGTTGACAGTCCTAAGTGGGTTGGCTTGGATAACTAGTTTTGAGGATTGTTGTGATGTCATATTTATTCCTTTTTATGCTGGTGCTGTATTCAATGATGTGGTTGTTGTTGTTGGTTTGTCAATACTTTTCGTTTGTGATTCCACTCATCTTGTTTATTTTTCTACAAAAGTCCAGACAAGCTGCATGTTTTTGGTTCAGGCAGATTTTTGTTTTGTAAAGATGTCATATTTTGACTACTTTCTTAAACTTACCACCACATGATATTTTATCACTGTTTAATTGGTAGCCTGGTAGGCAGGAACAACTGAAACTTCCTTCCGAGTTAGCGCACTTCTGTTGACATATGTTCAGAGTACACTCATTGATATCTGAAATGAACAGTACATTTTATATATATATATATATATATATTTATATAAAAGCTCAATAAATACATTTAAAGTACGATAATTTTAACAATTTGAATCAGACGGACTAATGATGACCACTGAAAACAGCATCAAACATGGCAACACACAAATGGCAAATGAAAGACGCAATCATGAAACTATAGGTTCGAAGTCTTTCATCTTCTATGATCAATCGAAAACAATGGGTATACGATAACTATAGATCACTAAGAGACAAATCTTAAGCAAAAACAAGATGACAAAAAAAGAGCATATGTTTTAGATGTAGATTCATATTCTATAATGAGTCCATTTATAGCGGTTGCTTCGATGCTAGACCTGGAATTCGGGACAGTGTTCTGTCACACAGAATATTTGGTTTGACGTCTTTTCTAAACGCTTGTATCACTTTGTTAATTCATTCTAGTGGTCCCTTTTTTGATGTAGCTATTGCTTGTTTGTCAATAACGCTTGTTCTGTTCATCCCATTTCTTCTTGTTTTTTGCCCTTTTTAAACAATACATTTATTACTGGCGTGTTAATTACAGTTTGCAATGTTGTATTGTAAAGAGTAATGAAGTGTTTTAAATCTGTTTCAATGAATATTGTGTCCATATCATATTATACCGTCGTCTAGGGAGGTATTTTGATTAAAACTAATTCTCCACTGTAGGTCTTTATTAAACTGGTATTTTGCACTCTCCGAACTTCACGTTGTTGCATTTTACCAATGTTCCTTAATTCTTGTATATTTTATGTATTAGTATTTTGCGTGTGCATAAACTGAATGCTATTATTCTCATGTATCAACTCTAATTGGTCAGGGTTGTCATCCATTCAAGTGTATTGAAGAATGTGTATATTTTCTCGGTCACCTCTATATTGCGTGGTGTAATGCTAAAATGTTAGGAATATATGTTACGAAATACACTAAAATACATTTGTGTCTTTTATTGTCACATAACTATCTAAGTGTGCAAAAAAGCCGTTTCCAATTTTGTACGACGTTATTCGAAAAAAATTAGTTTTGGAGATGGGGACAAAAAATGAGTCCATTGATGTTGGAAGGTTAAAATCCTGTAAACTGGATTTAACCTACACCCTAAGTCGTTCTGAGTAGACAGCGGATCTCGAATATTTTTCATGACGTCATTAGGTGACCGTCCTAAGTTGGTCAACATAGACTAATAGTCTTTAGGATCGAGTGATGTCAATTTGTATCCTTAAATTCTGGTGCTTAATTGTTTAAAACAGCCATTGTTTGTTTGGCAATCTCTCTAATTCTGTTGATTACACTCATCCTGGTTTTTTTTTTATATCAATGTGATATTTATTGATGTTTTTCTTGGTCGTCACTCCCTCTTATTTATATGTCATTCAGTCTTACGTTAATTAGCTTAAGGTTTTTTTTCCATTTGGATATCTGGTAGCTTGCTATTCCATTAATCGGTATTAACTATAGTTAGCATTATTGTTTTGTTTTGTTTTGTCGTTATTTGATTTCCTTATTTTGTTTTAGTTGTTCTTTAAATGTGTTCATTATAAGTTTTGTCAGTGTGAATTCTTTTAACATTTTTATTCTTGAATTTTTCAGGAAAAAAGAGAGAATGCATTATTAATCACACCTGTACAGCTTGACTTGTCTGATGATAACGTGTATCCACTTTTACATATACATTCAAAAATCCCTCCCGAACTGTTATCACATGTATAGGAACATGTCAAGTTGTTGATTGCGCACACATCCAGCACTGTAACAGATGGATAATACATATAGCAAATATAACGTACACTATGTCTACTAAACAGGTATATTCGCTGCAGTGTTACCTTATCTTCATTGCGAATTCAACACTGTGAGAAAACGTATGTTGTCATACAATGCGAAAATAACAATGTGCGAATATAAAGCTTTGTACAATATTATATTGAAATACTGGCAATGCTCCTTTATTTTCATTTCTCTTTTCTTCTACACAATAATGCTTATTAACAGACAAATGCAAACATACAAACAGAACGAATTATTTTAATTTGCACATACAGTCTCTCTAAAAATGATTACGTTTTTGTACTTAAACATTCTATACACATTTCATGTTTCAGTACTATACATTTATTAATAAACAATAAAATAATGTACTTAACAGCAAATAATGAGCAAATGAAGCGTTATAGATGTACCTTGCGTGCAAGTTTTATTGTCAGCATTTAGGTTAAAGCCATAAGCACAATCACAGTTAAATGATCCCTCGGAGTTTACACACTTTTGTTGGCAACCATCTATCTCGAGAGCACATTCGTCCATGTCTGCAAAAAGAAAACGTTTACGTATACATGATTACATTTATTTCAAACTAACGTGATCAGCAAAACTATTAATAGTATAGCAGTCATGTATTCATGTACATTTATGTTTAACGTTATAGTAATTGAAAAAATCTCTTTGAATTGTTAAACCTTCTCTTAAGTCAAATAAAATGTCAAACCTTAATATACCTTGACATTTGTAACCACTTTGAACCGTTAAGTGTTTCTTTAAGTCAAATTACATGTTCAAATGTCATATACCTTGGCATTTGTAACCTCTTGGAATTGTTAAATGTTCCTTTAAATCAAATACAATGTTTAACTTAAATATACCTTGCCATTTGTAACCACTTGGATTTGTTAACTGTTTCTTTTTAAGTCAAATAAAATGTTCAATTTGAATATACCTTGACATTTGTTATCGAGGAGTCTATATCCATCAATACATGCGCATTGGTAACTTCCTGGCGTGTTGGTACACTTCTGCTCGCATATAGATGATGTATTGCACTCGTTTATATCTAAAATACAAGCAATAAAGTACGTTGCTATGAATATAGTCTAAAAACACAGAATATTAAGTGTTTGTCACTAATTAATGCATGTGTAACAGAATATGTCTGTAGATTAACGGCGAAATACGTGACAGATAGGATGTGATATGACACAATTGAAAAACAGTGGATATCTAGAAAAAAAATAAGATCCCTTTTATGATGGTCAATTGTTTTAAACTTGAATATACATAAACTTAATGAGTGTGGCTAAAATGTGTGGTCTTTGATTTTAAAGCAATTTCTTTACGGAATACCTTTTAATTGTATCTTTAAAAAAAGAATTTCTTCAACGTTAGTATCTAGATGTCTTTGAACATGATGACACGGATCTGATTATTGGCAGATTTGGAATTCAGTCTTTTGATTTGATTAAATACTATGCACAATACGCCAAAAGGTCATAGCCACTAAGCACATACACTAAAATTATGTGTAAAAGCAACATACATTGAAAATAGTTGAAAACATTTAACCTCTCATAATCAATGGAAACACGTTATACTTCGTGTATTTGTATTGTCACTGTTGCAGTATTTTTAAGCTGTGTTGCATTTCATGGAAGTCTTCTATTTTCATATTCTGCTAATGCTGACATCGGCTTTTTGTTAAAAGTTGTCAATATTTCAAAACAACACACATGGCTTGAATTAAACGAATTAATAGATACACAAGGATAAAAAGCGAAAAAGGACACCACTACTGAAAGATGGTTACCTGCATCGTAAATGTTAAACCCAAAACACATCACATGGCCCGTGATCACATGAGATCAATTTATATCTAAATGAATGAAACTATAGAGGAGTAAATGACCGTACTGTTAATTTATTATACTTTATATTAAAATTATTTTGTCATTTATATATAAACAAAAATAATCAGAAAGAGAGCCTGAATGATAATCTGTTGCCTAGTAAGGATACGTACCAATACACTTTCTGCCTGTCTCTTTGTAGCCATTAGGGCATGCAGTACAGTTATATCCGACACCACGCGTTGCGTGTTCGTCTGGGCTTACATCTGTGCAGTTCTGTCCTGTGGCGCATGGGGTACCTTCACAACCGTTGATGTTAACATCACAATCGTCACCTACGACAATATTAAATATAATCAATTAACTGTGAATGAACTACGTGCAAGATGTTTAGTCTATTAAACATGTATCACTCTCCGCTTCCACGAATGCGCATCCATTTACAATTATACGTGCACTTCGTGTTATCTAGATATAGCCATAGTTACACCCCATTTTACCGATCACATTGCAAAATAGATCAAATAAATAGAATTAAAATAAACTTGTACACATGACACATGCTTTTTTTAAATAGTGGGTAAAGCGCATAAAAATCGGCCTTTGACGTTATCTTTTCTCCGATAATATCAACAAAGTAAAGAACATGTACATAAGGTTATATTAAGTAACTAATTGATTTTTTGCGCATGCGCTTTTCACTTGTTTTTTTTTTAAATAACATAGGTGCACTACTAGTACAAAGTATTTTACCGAAAACGTTGTTAAATGTTTCTGTCATATCAATAACTAAACTTCTAGTTGTCATTCCAACAAACTATCTTACTTTTTATCTCTTGAGCGTTTATTATAATGTTTCTGTCGTTGATCTGACAATGTATGTTGATGTTTAGTGTATTTTATTCACTATTTATTTACCAGCTTAATATACGTCGAAAAGGTACAGAAACAACCATGTATTCTTACCTTCCCATCCAGTAGAGCAGTTACACGCCATTAACGAGAACAGTGACTGGCCATCATCACGTTTTTGGTCAGTGTTACATTCACCGTGTCCGCTGCAGTCTGTGCACATTAAGATGTTCAAGTCGATTGACACGCCCTGTTCTTGTTTATCGTCGATGATCGAAATACTATATAAACAAACACAACAATTACTGACCAAAACGGTATGGAAATCACTTTGTGTGTTAACCAAATCTATATTTGGTTAATTGTTCGTGTGCGTGTGCGTCCAACGTTTTCCTTATGTTTGACAATGTCCATGGAATTATGGCTTTAGAAAATCGTCTTGGGTTTTCGAATTTACTACTTTGTCCAGATGCATAAGTTATACAATTCTTTTTTTTTTTACTGTAAATTTTAGGCAAGACAATTTTATAATATTGTTGGGGCGTGAAAATGAATTTCGAATATTTTGTTACAATATAGTAACGACATAGACTCTGACACAAACCATGACATTATACAATGGTTTAATACAGCCAATATTCGTTGATGAGTTGTTTACCAATCAACAACTAACAAATTGAAATACCTGATGTTTTGTAAATCTGTGGTATCAGGCGTCCACTGAAGAATCACTTTGGTTCCATCGACACTCACGTTGAATGCACCGGAAGTTGGAACATTCTCTTTTATAATGTTGAACGTTCCATCGTCAGTAGCATTAAACTCGAGTGTTGTTGGCTGATTCACGTAGAAAACTCCCAAAGTAGGTCCACTTAATTGTGGGGTATCATTATCTACAAGAGAAAAAGTAAAGTTCCACAAGTAAGTCGATTTAATTGTGGGGTATCATTATCTACAAGAGAAAAAGTAAAGTTTCATAAGTAGGTCCACTTAATTGTTGGGAATCTTTTTCTTTTTAAACATTGGAAAAGGTTATCATTTTCTACAAGAAAAAAAAGTAAAGATGGTTTCCATCTGAAGCAATGGGACTAATAAACACGCAAACGCCGACAAACATACAAAGTTATGAAGTGTCCCACTTTTTCTATTTATTTTCCCGTGTCAATGGACTCATGCCTTTGAATATTGTCTTGTTTTGAATTGTTTGATGAATCTATTGTTGGTTTGTCAATGTCTTTCGTTCTGATACTTCCGCTGGTTGTTTTTGTTTTTTAATTCTTTAAACACGTGAATTTTGTAAAACCTACCATAGGAGTTTACAGTGCTGCTTTCTGTGTTTTCAGCGTCTCCGGTTGCCTTGGCAAAACTCTCGTCCTTTGTAGCCAGATAATCGAACACACACGAAGTAGCTGCCGTTTTAGTTCCATTATTCGAGCAGACATTTTTAGCTTTGTCGATATCTGTTTGGTTGAACTCATCGATAAAAATTGGCACAAAATCTGGATGGTAATAGTTGGATGCATCTTTACCCTTAGTGTAGTAGAAACACGAGTCGGTAGGCACATTTTGTAACAACCCTTTAACAAAAAGTAACACGTGTTATTAAAGAATTATACTGAACAGTCTTAAGAATTGGACGAATGAACTGATATTGTTTAAACCTGACATATGTAGTGATAAATAATAAGACAACACTGCCACGCATTGTTTCCATGTGTTACAATTTCGATTTCACTATCACACGTGAAACGCATGGTTTCCATGTTAGACTTCAACCATGCGTAAATGACATGGTGTCCATGCTATATACATACGTGGCAATTTTACGTGTGTAGATATAGGACTAAATGTACCGACAGTATGCGTAATTCAAATATGCCTCATATGAATGAAAACATGAAATATGGTATCAAACCTGACGAACTTTACCATCATTATAGTAAGATAAAGAACAGTAAACCACACAAAGAAGTAAAACTGTCAGTTTTGAACCTTTGTTGTGCTAGACCTGGAATTCGGGACGAGTTCATTTTACACAGATCATAGGCTCTCTATTCTTAGAAATCATACACTTACTGGTGGAATATTTCGGTTTGCAATTTTGTATCTATATATAGATACTTCACGTTTGAGAATTGTAGTGAAAACCTTCCTGTCTATATATCGGATTCATTATAACTATATGCTGGCAACATTATGACCTCACGCTAATGCAAACAGTATGATTTTAAATAAATATAGCGTTTGAAAGGGGATGATAGTAACAATATTCCAGAAGACTATAGCAACGCAACTGACTGTCATTCTGAAAGTAGGTCGGTGCTTTATTGAGAGGTTCTCTAGTAAAGACTCACACCAACGTGTAAACCGAGCAGTATACAAAAAATACATATATAAATCTAAAACGCAGACAACAAAAGATATGTGCAAGTAAAACTCGTCTGAGCTGATTCCAATTCCAGTTTGACTTACACGCCATCAATTGACACTCGTGAAAAGTTATAAACCTTTTTATTTATTGCTTTGATTTTTGATTAATCTAAGGGTTATATTTTAGATTACATACATTTTCTCTAGAGAATGTATGTATGTGCAGTATTTCCTCATTAATTTTTTTTTATAATTTTGATGAAAAACCTCAAAATTCAGTTGAATAGTACGGTTATGTAAAAGTAATGATATCAAAACACACGATTGATATGGTATACATATGTCATTCAAAACACTTTTTTTCAAATAGTATTGCTCTTGTGTTTTTGCATTGTTCATTAATGGTTGGTTCCATACTGTATCAATATGAGAAGAAACAAACATTTTTTTGAACTACCTCTTTCATTCAAACATATCTAACTGAATCCCGCTGAAAGAATTCTAATACATAATGTGATTTTTGGTTTTTGGTTTCTAAAAACTACTCTTGATAACAGAAATAAAAAAGAATGAAATTGATCGATTAAGCTAAAAGTAATACTTTAGTAGCACTTTAGATTTAGATTCACAGAACACAATATTGTTTCTTACATTTTTGACCAAATTGTTCATATATTTCTCTTTCAGTTGCATTCCGGTCTGTAAATATAGAAGTTCCATTTGGCAGTAGGAAATCATCACTGACGTCACTGTTAAGATTACCCAGCAAACCTTCTGTTTGTCCTGAAAATGAATCCGGTACCTCTATTGACAGATCCACCACGCCTTTAGTTGCCGCAAATGTTAACGAGACCCCTGCAAAAACAATGTTCATTTAAATAGTTTATTCAGTTTGTAATTTTCGAAATGCCGATTATATATTTCTCTGACCGTTTAATGGTTGAGATCAGGAATTTTTATTCTTACTTTAAGAAAGATTTAAAAAAAAAAAAAATACTTGACATAACATGAATACTACTAAATTGAATAACAACAGCATAAAACGATTGATGTTTTTATCATATAAAACTTTTTATATGCATATAATCACTTTTTTTACATTTAGTTAATATTTCCTGCACAGTATGGCATATTACGCTTCGTAAGCGGGTAAGTGCTAGTTCGATCCCCGGTAGTGTCAAACTTCCGACGTTAATATAAAGTGGCCCAGTGGTTAGGGCGTTCGCTTCGTGCTGGTAAATTAGTGCTAGAATCCCAGGTCGGGGTTCGAATCCCGGTCGCGTCAAAACCTGAGACGTTAAAATTAGGCAATATTCTCGCTTCCTTATCAGTATTTCTTGGTTAGGGAAGGACTGGTTGGCTCGGTGTCAGACATATGTGACCGAATGAAGTATCAAGTCAATATGTCTAAGATTTCAGTGTTTATCGCTATTCAGTTCTGATCAGTACGCATTGTCACAAGCAGACACCGTCTCGATATGACCTAAATAGAGTTGAAAGGTACTTGTTAACCCCAATAAACAAACACATTGACATTTCACGAATATTTTTACAATATTCTTAATGAGAGGCATGCAGGTAAGGTGAACGGATGTTTTTAAAACTACCATTGTCTGTGTTACATAGACATGCAAGAGAAAAGCAAAGTTAATTTGGACACAATCTATGCAACCATATATGACATCTAAAGATACCCTTAAGTTGTTATAGTAACTGATGAAACCATAACATACTTTATACAAGCAAGAATGCATGATTTCTTGCGGAATAAAATCGGGCAAAAATAAAATGAAATATATTGTATTCATTTTTGAAGGTATCAGACGGGCACTTTACCTGATTCAAATAGAACTTCCAGGGAATCGTTCTCTCTGGATAGAGATATTTTGCCAATTGTGACAGTGAAATTCTCCCCATCATTATCAAACTGTGTCGTGTAGTCATCCCAACTGTCTGATTCTTTACCGTATATTAAAAGTTCTGGTAAAAAATGAAAAGTTATTTCAACATAAAAAAAAGATAAAAAGTATGTTAGTATTACATTTAACGATAATTAGCCAGTGTTCGAAAAAGAAGAGTGTTTTTTTGTGTTTTCGTGTTTGATGCGACACTCTTTCATCCTTTCTGCGTGAACTAAATCTGTCTGGAAGTTCTTCTTAAAGCCTCACACACTACACTTTCTGTCATTACGTTTAAATATTACATGTTTCATCCTTAATATAAATTTTGAAATATTTCAAGATATAAATAAGTCGGCAAAAGGATACTGTTTTAGCTGAAATTACTTCATAGACCACTGTGAGACACTAATAGATTCCGACACATAATATACAGTAATAGTTAACACAATGCAGACCATTATTTAGTGCAATATATTATTATCTAAATTATTTGATGTGTTTGATGAATAATGGGTAATACTTTAAATGTGAATGTTGGTAACTTAAATCCTCCAAAACCTTAAAGATAAATGATTAAAAAGGTTTTCACTTACTATCACGTGACCCGTCAACATTCAATTCAACCTGTACAGAATTGTTGTCCTGATTCCTAGCAACAAAAGCAGTGAAAACTGTGGCGTTTATTGTTTTATTATCTTTGTCTAATGACAGGCCCGTTCTCGTCAGTATCACTATGGAACTGTTGGAAGTGTTGGTGGCATTTCTTCTCAGCAAAACATACTCTCCATAACCATTAAACGTGTAAACCTTGCCGTCCAATGTTGTGATGTGAGGGTCTCCCCAAGAAAATCCTACAATAACAATAATTAAATATCATGATACATACTAATAGATCTCAATACCATATGATGACGTTAATACAGTGTTTATAGCACGTGAATCGATCTCAGTAGCAGTACGTGAGACTGATTATTATCGTACACCTATTTGTGAGATTTCTTGTCTAGCGAAAGAGAACATTTTAAAAATTGTCACCGTAAAGCATTACGGTGATAAGTTATCTAAAGAATGTCTTTAACCACGTTTTTTAATCGGCAAACTCTGAAGTATAGACATACATTGAAAAAACGTACAAAAACACTTCATATCGCTGTCAGTCATTGCAACAACTAACCACCCACATCAATGGTATATCAAAATCCATACCAGTAAAAGGATAGTAAAGCCGAATAAAAAAACGCACGATACCTACAGCAAAGTCTATACATTAATCAGGCATAATAATTATGAACAAGTGGGAGAGACGTATTTAATACACAATTATGCTAATAGACCATCACGTAATATAACTTACCTCTCCTACTTCGCCTTCTTGTAGGATCACATGGTTTTACAAACGGTCTTGTTTTATAAAATAAATCACAAAAGTCTGCACGGCAACAGTGTCTCTTATACCTTGTCACGTCCGTATAATATCTTAACCACGCCCTTCGTTCATATATGTTGAAAGGTAAATAACTGCCGACGTATTCGCCATAGGAATAGCTCTTTCTGTTAGTCAGAAGCTTTCTGTTCTTGTAGCAACAGTCCTATAGTTGAACAAACAAGAAGATGATAGATATTCTAAAAATTAGATGTAAAGCGGATAAAAATATTCATTGCAAAATAAATTCTCTCAATATCCTACTAGAAATTCAAACTGAGTTTAAGTATACATATTCTTCGTTTTTGCAGATAATTTGAATTTCAATTATTTTTTAATGTCCATATTTTGTTACAACAACCAACTTGTAACAGGAATTGGACAACAGACAAACCTATTTGAACCCTCTCCTTAAAAACGGTTACAGATAACAAACGTGTACATATTAAGTATTAAATGCACACCAGAGCAGTAATTCGAAACATCAAGACGATAGTCATTAGCCGTTATGCCATGGACATTGGCAAACAAAGGAAAACGTTTGATGCAAATAGAAAAAAAAATAACAAAATTCCATAAAATACAATGTATTTATTGTTACTGAAAAATAATTAATTAAAAAGAGACAGAAGGATATATAAACAATGAAAGAATAACAGAAACGAGAGATAACAGTATAGAGAAGAAAGGATATGACAGGTGCCACAATCTAGTAATAATGATTGAAAAATAAGCATTACTGAAGTTCACTTGGTTAATCAGGATCAAACATTATCAGAGTCAGAATTCAGTATGACAGTATTATGGATACCAATAAGGTACCATACAGTAATAGCTACAACATGAAATACATACTTTGATATTTGAAAATAAAAAAGCAACCAAGGCAGTAAAACCAAAAAATTATAAATAACTTATTCTTCATGTTTTAATAAGAATATATAGTTTGAAGTTACAACTTACAAGAGCATGATTGTTGAACGTTTTTGTATGGCAGCGTACACCTCTTCTCCAGATGCTGGGATAAAACCAGTTCCTGTTTCTTGGTAAACTTCTCGCATTTTTCTGTAGACACGGGCATTTGTAATTGTCGTTTTTTAATGACTGCTCATATTCATCAATCTTATCCACCTCTGTTGAGTATTTTTCCAAACAGCGCTGGGTGCTTGTCTTACGATACCAAGACCATGTCCATGAGAACCATCTACGTACTACGTACCTCTTTGTCGGACATGGGTTGAAAATGTGTAATCCTACGGCACCTTTTAATCGTGGAATAAAAACAAAAGAAAAATATTTCAAAAACAAATATTTCTCCTAGGTGTCATCTTAACACAAGAGCAGAGGGGTAACAGACTTATTGTTCCGAGAGGAAAATCGACAATACGCAAAAACAGTAATGTGCAGATACAGCAATAGGGATAGGCCAGGAAGGAGTGTGGAGATAAATCAATAGGGATAGGTCAGGAAGGAGTGTGAAGATAAAGCAATAGGGATAGGCCAGGAAGGAGTGTGAAGATACAGCAATAGGGATAGGTCAGGAAGGAGTGTGAAGATAAATCAATAGGGATAGGCCAGGAAGGAGTGTGAAGATACAGCAATAGGGATAGGTCAGGAAGGAGTGTGAAGATACAGCAATAGGGATAGGCCAGGAAGGAGTGTGAAGATACAGCAATAGGGATAGGTCAGGAAGGAGTGTGAAGATAAAGCAAAAGGGATAGGTCAGGAAGGATTGTTTGTTTGTTTGTTTCATTGGGGTTTAACGTCCCTTTTAACATCTAAGGTCATATCGAGACGGTGCCTGCTT